>JASCZI010211518.1:1540-29770 GCA_036250425.1 Stylosanthes scabra
TAAAATTTTCATATTAATTTTCGTGTTATAAATATAGTGTACAGGAGTATGCAATAGTACATGTAGAATTCTCGTGAATTCAATTTATATTTTAGTTAAATTAAAATTTTTAAAAAAATAATTATGCAAATGACTACATTTTATTAATTTTATTGAAAGTGATACGGTTTTATTTTAGTAAAATCAATTTCATTTTACCAATTAACTTCAATATAAATATTAATTTTAAATCAATTGATTTCTTAAAAATATAAAAACAAAATTGATACTTCAAATGAGCTAGCTTCATTAGAATTGCCCTAACATAATGAGAACACTTAATAATTTTTGCATGAAAAAATCTTAGTAGTCAATATTAGAGAAATAATAGAAAGCTAATATCATTTTTCCTTTTTTTCTCTTTCTCCTTTTACAACCCATTATTTTTCTAATTACACTTATTGGCTCCCTATTAATCCCTAACTTGATTTCCTAACATTATTCATTATTATTTTGCATTTATAGGGCCAATCATTTTAATTTCACGCACGTGACTATATAAATACTTGCTCCTAGACTTCAACTTCTACTCTGATATTTTATCTAGCCTTCGATAATAACAATAATGTTTTTCTCCATCCAAATTAAAAAGGAAAAGCAAAAATGGAACTGCTATCTCCTAATAAACTAGTACTATTATTTCTTCCCATTATTTTGCTTCTTCCATCTTCTTCTGCTCACAAAACTTTCATTCACTGCCTTATAAACCATTCTAATTCTTCTTACCCAATAACAGAATCAATCTTCACACCGAAAAATGCATCATTCTCTTCAGTGCTGCAATCATACATAAGAAACCTTCGTTTGAACACATCCACAACAAGGAAACCATTCCTCATAATAACTGCATTGCATGCATCACATGTTCAAGCATCCATAGTTTGCGCTCGGAGGCACAACATGCTTATGAAGATTCGGAGCGGTGGTCATGACTATGAAGGTGTGTCTTACGTGGCAGAGAAGCCATTCTTCATTCTTGACATGTTCAATCTCAGATCCATTGACGTTCACATTCAAACTCAAACAGCTTGGGTACAAGCTGGTGCTACACTTGGTGAACTCTACTATCAAATTGGTGAGAATCTGTAAATATAATGCATGCAGATAAATAACGCTATTTCTACCTTCATTTAATTGACACTAAAAAATTTATATCCGTATAAAAATATGATTATTATTAATTAAATATATATTTTAACTAAATATAATTCTTTTATATAAATGTTAAACGGCACATCTTTTTTATATATTTTAACTAATATTAATCGATTTCTTAATACTAAAAATTAATCTTTAGCCTTTTTTTATAAAGAAAATTCTATAAAGATAGATCCAACGAAATGTTGACCAACAAACCAATTTTATTTTTTTTATATTTCTTTAGTTTCTGTATATAAATGAATCAATATAATTTGTATTCATATTATATTCCGTCTATACATAAAAATTGATAAAGAACATATATTATTGGTGTGGCTAAAGAGTTTATTGGCCACCTAATAATACGGTTCTTTAATTTGTAAAAATCATTTATATAAATTTAAATATAATGATTTATTTGATGATGAGATGACCAATATATTTGGTTTAATTTTTTTTTAAAAGTAAATACTCATTTATAACTGATTTTATGTGAAATTTTTGGTTAAAAATGATTAAATATAATATATTTAACTAAATTATAATCTATCAGTTTTATAATTATAATTTTATATAAAATTAATGACACATGAGTTTTTATTTTTTATTTTATTTCTTAAATCTTTAGACCTTGCTTTTTCAACTTTTTTTGGGCGTGTTGCTTCTTCAATCTGGAGCTATCAAGGATGATACATTAAATCTCACTTCCCTTGGGTCACTCGTTTTTCTCGTTTTTCCATTATGATATATAAATTAAAAGTTAATATAAAATTCAGTCAACATCAATCGAATGATCTATTTATTTAAATTTTTAATGTTCTAATTTTAATAAATATAAAGTTTATTTATTATTATTTTTTAGATTTCACATGTTCTATTACTTTAATTTCATTTTAGACATTTTATAAACATTCATTATGAATGTTTTAATTTTTGTTAACTGATTTATTGTTTAAAAAAATATTATTTTTTATATTTTATATATATAAATTAAAAGCTTTCTCACTCATATGTATCTATCACTTTTTGGTTGATGTCTGCCTTTTCAGGCTCATTCATTGAATACGATAAAAGGATAAATATTTATAATTCCCTCACACGTAAACCTAATAAAAAAACGAGACAAGTAGATAAAATTCTAATACAGAATACTTATATATAAACATTATATATTAAAACTAAAAACCCTAAATTTTACTTTTTTTAAAAAAAGGAGACATGACCAAAGGATAAAATTATAATAAAGAAGATTTATATATAAAACCTTATATATTAAAACTAAAACCCCTAAATTTTACTTCCTTTTAAAGAAAAAGAAATAAATAAATTGTCATAATTTATGTACCATAACTTGCCACATAAATGATATAATGGGTGGAAGTACAACATCTACAGGGAAGAAAAGTAAAATCCATGGGTTTCCAGCTGGAGTTTGTCCTACCGTTGGTGTTGGTGGACACATAAGTGGTGGAGGGTACGGCAACATGCTGAGAAAGTATGGTCTTGCTGTGGACCACGTTATTGATGCACAACTTATTGATCTTCAAGGTATTAATTATATTTGTACTCGTTTCATATTTTAACAGTAAATGGAGTTTGTCTCATTTTCCTAGCATTGCATCGGATTAGTCCATAACTTTTTAATTATTAATAGAAAAAGTGTTAGGATTAATGTAATATCAAAGACCGTACTAATGCAATTGAAAAGTTGATGAGTAATTTGGTGCAATCCAACAGTCTAGTTTTATTTAATCTTACTATAATTATTATTCATCACTTAATCTAGGAATAATAATTTGAATCTAATTGTAGGTAGATTGGTTGATAGAGAATCCATGGGTGAAGATCTGTTTTGGGCTATCAGAGGTGGTGGTGGTGCTAGCTTCTGTGTTGTCCTTGCTTACAAAATCAACCTTGTTAGGGTTCCAGAAACAGTGACAATTTTCCATGTTCATAGAACACTAGAGCAAAATGCCACAGACATAATTCACACATGGCAACATGTTGCACCAAACATTGACAATAACCTTTTCATTAGGCTGATCATGGATGTTGTAAATGGCACACATCAGAATTTAACAAAGACAGTGAGGGCTAACTTCTTGTCCTTTTTTCTTGGTGATTCCAAAACCCTAATTTCTCTCTTGGATGACAAGTTTCCTCAATTGGGTTTGAAGCAACAAGATTGCATTGAAACAACTTGGCTTCAGTCCACAGTGATTTATTGGAGTGATATCAACATTTCAACTCCTCTTGAGGTTCTGCTTAATAGGGAATTACCATCTGATTACTTCAAGATGAAATCAGATTTTGTAAACAAACCAATTTCCAAGGTGGGTTTAGAAGGGATTTGGAAGAAGATGATTGAATTGAAGGATGCTAAACTGTACTTCACTCCTTATGGTGGAAGAATGAATGAGATTCCATCAAATGCAACACCTTTTCCTTATAGAGGTGGGACCCTGTGGATGGTTGAATACATAGCAAACTGGTTTGAGCCAGGTGAAGATGTTGCTGATTACTACATGAACTTGGCAAGAGAACTCCATAAGCATATGACTCCTTTTGTGTCCATGAATCCAAGAGGGGCTTACTACAATTACAAGGATTTTGATTTGGGGATTAACCATCATGGTAAGAACAGCTATGTTGAAGGAAGGGCTTATGGCTATGAGTATTTCAATGATAACTTCAATAGGTTGGTTCAGATTAAGACCATGGTTGATCCTGAAAACTTGTTTAGGAATGAACAGAGCATCCCTGTTCTCCCATATGAGATGATTTTGGATAATAGTACTTACTCAAGAATAGTTAGTTTCACCAATTGAGTTGACTTGTTTAACATGTCTAATTAATGAGTAAACCACTTTGTGTTGTTCACTTTTTCTTCTTTATCTCTTCCAAAATAAAAACATTTTTATCGACTTAAATATAAAGTTTATCCTAAAATTGTGGTTATGATCAAATTCATTTCGACTTTTGCTTATGTGACTCCCAGCCTTTTTTTTTTATCTTCGTTAAAAACTGTTGAATTGATCGTTAAATGTCCAACGTTGAACATTATCTGATCTGAGCAAATATCTTATAAGATGTGTAATGATTGAACACTTTGACAAAAATTAATTTTGGGTTCAATTTAGATTGTCAATTTAATTTTTTAATTTTAAACAAAATTAATTTTTGACACATTATTCCATCATTATATATCCTACAAAACATCAGATCATAGTGTCTAGCGTGTACGGTGTACCCTTGACTACCAGCTTAGAGTTTTTATAATGGGGTTTCACAAAAAGATCAGAGAGAGTCACTTCAATAAAAATTAAAGTCCAATTTGATGTTATTTGAATTTAGAATCTCAATTTAATCACGGCTCTAAATTTAAAGGCCAGTATAATATTTAACTCCATTTTTAGCTGCTAGTTAACTCTCGCTGCAAATCAAAACACATAAACTAGTACGCACACATGCATGCAGTAATATGCTATCTAATTGGCCAATAATTCACGTAACTGCAGCATGAATAATGAATCTGTGTTAAGCGTGATAAGAAAAAGTAGCTGTGTATAGTATATTAATTTTGTATGTTTTTTTTAGTATTAAAAATTATAAATAAAAAAATAAAATAAAATAAGTGCATAGAAGGAAGATATCATCTTCACTCTACAGTGACAGTTGAACTTGAACCACACACGTAGCCAAACCAAACTAAACCAACTCTGTACTTTGATATAAGATATAGTCCTACCAAAAAATACTGAACCAAAAATGGAACTAGTCGCATCTCCAAAAGTGCTACGGTTGCTTTCCATTCTTGTGCTCCTTTCATCACTTCCTTGCTACTCTTCTGCTGCACATTCAGCAGCAGAAGAAGAGTTCAACACTGCTTTCATTCAATGCCTTATAAACACTAGTCACTCTATAACACAATCAATCTTCACACCAAACAATGCTTCATTCCCTTCAGTGTTGCAATCCTACATTAGAAACCTTCGTTTCAACGCCTCCACAACAAAGAAACCACTCCTTATAATCACTGCATTGGATGTATCCCATGTTCAAGCATCCATCCTTTGTGCTCAGGAACATAACATGATGATGAAGATTCGTAGTGGAGGCCATGAGTACGAGGGTGTTTCTTATGTGACTCATAACCATGCTCCATTCTTCATCTTAGACATGTTCAACCTTAGATCCATTGACATTGACATAGAAACTGAAACAGCTTGGGTTCAGGCTGGCGCTACACTTGGTGAGCTCTACTATAATATTGCAAATAAGAGTAAGATTCATGGCTTCCCAGCAGGGGTTGGTCCTAATGTTGGTGTTGGAGGACACATAAGTGGTACATGATGAGAAAATATGGTCTTTCAGTTGACAATGTTCTTGATGCACAAACAGTTGATGTTCAAGGTACTCATGAAAATTTAGGGTGCGTTTGGTTTGCGTTTTCATTTTTTGTTTTTAATTTCAATATTTTCTATTTTCTGGATTTTATGAAGAAAAAAAGAAAAACAGTGAAAATAATAAAATCATGCTTTTGTTTTCACTTTTTTCTTCACAAAATTCAAAAAATGAAAACAATGAAAACACAAACCAAACGCATAGTTTAGTTAGTTTTAGAAAAACAACATACTGATGTTCAATGTGTCATTGCAGGTAGATTGCTTGATAAAGAATCCATGGGAGAAGATCTGTTTTGGGCTATTAGAGGTGGTGGTGGAGGCAGCTTTGGTGTTGTTCTTGCCTACAAAATCAAGCTTGTTAGAGTTCCGGAGACGGTTACTGTTCTCAAAGTTCCAAGGATCTTGGAGGAGAATGCAACAGATATAGTTCATAAGTGGCAATATGTTGCACCAAATACTGATCCTAATCTTTTCATTAGGCTTATTTTGGAGGTTGTAAATGGTGCTGAAAATTTGAACAAGACAATAAGGGCCACCTTTATAGCAATGTTCCTTGGTGACTCAAAAAGCCTTGTGTCTCTCATGGATGAGACATTTCCTCAGTTGGGTTTAAGGGAACGAGATTGCATTGAAACAACGTGGCTCAAATCTGTGATGTTTTGGGACTACATTGACATTTCAACTAATCCAGTTGAGATCTTGCTTGAAAGAACTCCACCATATACACTCAGACACCTCAAGAGGAAATCTGATTATGTTAGGAAACCGATTTCGAAAGCCGGTTTGGTAGGGATTTGGAAGAAGATGATTGAGTTGGAGACTGGTGCAATGTACTTCAACCCTTATGGTGGAAGAATGGCTGAGATTCCTTCAGATGCAACACCTATGCCTCATAGCGCTGGGAATCTTTGGAAGATTCAGTACCATGCAAATTGGTAACAACAAGGAAAAGAAGTTGAAGATCAATACATAAACATGATCAGGGAACTTCACAAGTACATGGCTAGCTTTGTGTCCAAGAATCCAAGACAGGCCTATTTCAATTACAAGGATCTTGATTTGGGTATAAACTACCATGATGGTAAGAACAGCTACTATCAAGGAAGGGTTTATGGATATGAGTATTTCAAGGATAATTTCCATAGGTTGGTTCAAATTAAGAGCAAGGTTGATCCCAACAATTTCTTTAGGAATGAACAGAGCATCCCTGTTAGCAGTTACATGGGAAGTGTTAGAATAGAGAGTGAAAAATCATTACTATATTCTTTGTTATGTTTGTTAGTAGTTAGCTTGGTTTTTGAAGGTAAGAAATTTATCTTTAGATCCATTAATTGCTGTCTGAATTCATTAGTCAATTTATGTACCAAAAAATATTAAATGAGGTGGTTGTGTGATTTGCAATTTATGATATGAAAAAAAGTGCTTCTCTTGTTTATGTACATCGATGATTGTCTGATATTTTTATCTGCTAGAATTTGTCACATATTGAATAATTTTTTTTATAATTTATTCAATAATTAGAAAATGGAACTTGATTGGGTGTTGGAACTTGGAACAAATAAATGGACTTACTATCTACCAGTCAAATTGGTAAGCCCCACAATCCTCCGTAGCTTCCAAGATTTTTTTTTTGTTTTTTATGGCATCCCCAACTTCATAAGTCATGAATTAATCCAGCACAAATCTGATCTTGATCTTAATTTAAGAGTTTCTCATTTGCCAATAAATTGCTGCATGCACAAGGCGAGATTCGAACCCCATACATTTACTTAAGCGGAATAGTGAGTTAGCCACTAAATTAACTCAAGTTGGATCGGTAGCTTCCAAGATGAATGCATATAAATTGATAGGCTATCATTTTCTATCAGAAACCATTCAACACAATGATTGAACATAACAAAGCCCTTCTTCTTCAAATCTTCACTTTCCTCATCTTTTTCTCATCAAGTTCTCAAGCTGAATCAAAAGTATCTGAAGGAGGAGGAGTTGTTGGTTATGGCTACACCATCTCTAGTGTCTATAACAATGCTCTCTCAGCTCAGACATCCTTAATTGCTACCCTTAAACTCATCAAGCCTTCCACACTTTATGGACCTGATGTTCCACACCTCACCCTTTCTGCAAGGTAACAATAATAACAATTATAACATGCAAAATTAGTACTATTGTATATGTCTAATTGAATATTCTAGACCATATACCATAATAGGCTTAGACATAACAGTGCTAATACCAAATTTTGAAGCTAATATTAAAACTATGCAAAATTTGGTTCTATAATTTATAATTGATCATGAATCCTACTCATCTATACATATTATTTTGAAGTTTTGAGAGCAAGGAGAGGTTAAGAGTAAGAATCACAGACTCCACTCACCAAAGATGGGAAGTTCCAGAAGAAGTGATTCCAAGAAGCTCCCATTATCCTCTTCTCCGTTCTCTCACCACCAAAACCTACAATCAAAAACAGCAACCAAACCTTTCTATCACAACACCAAACTCAGACCTCATATTCAGCCTCCACAACACCACCCCTTTTGGCTTCACCATCTCTCGCAAGTCCTCCAAGGATGTCCTCTTTGACACTTCACCAGACCCTTCCAACCCTTCAACTTTCCTTGTCTTCAAGGACCAGTACCTTCAACTATCTTCCTCACTCCCAAGTGAAAGAGCCTCCATTTATGGTTTTGGTGAGCACACAAAGAGTTCCTTCAAGTTGCAACCAAACCAGACCCTCACACTATGGAATGCAGATATTGGTAGCTCCAACCTTGACTTGAACCTTTATGGCTCTCACCCTTTTTACATGGATGTAAGGAAAGGATCTAAAGATGGAAGTGCGAAGAAGGATGGTAGCACACATGGGGTGTTGCTGCTAAATAGCAATGGCATGGATGTTGTCTATGGCGGCGAGCGTATAACTTATAAGGTGATTGGTGGGGTGATTGATCTTTACTTTTTTGCCGGATCGTCGCCGGAGTTGGTGATGGAGCAATACACTGAACTCATTGGAAGGCCTACTCCTATGCCTTATTGGTCTTTTGGTAAGTCTTATAAATCAATGCTAATGGAAGTAAATATAACATGTGATAACTATAAATCAGTCTTCTTTTGTGAAAGGTTTTCACCAGTGCAGATATGGCTATAAGAGTGTGTATGATCTTGAGGGTGTGGTTGCCAACTACACAAAGGCACACATACCCCTTGAAGTTATATGGACAGATATTGATTATATGGATGCATATAAGGATTTCACACTTGATCCTGTCAACTTTCCACTGGATAAGATGAAATCATTTGTTGATACCCTTCACCAGAATGGACAGAAATATGTACTCATATTGGATCCTGGTACCTAATTCTGATATCATGCAATTTCTCTCAACCAAACCACACTCTTGGATTATGTATTTATTTGGGGCTAATGTTGAAAACAGGTATCAATGTAAACAACACATATGAAACTTATATTAGAGGATTGCAAGCAGATATCTACATAAAGAGAAATGGAGTCAATTACCTTGGTCAAGTTTGGCCTGGACCAGTTTACTTCCCTGATTTCTTGAATCCCCACAGCCAAGAATTTTGGGGTAATGAAATCAAATTGTTTAGGGAACAGCTCCCATTTGATGGTCTCTGGCTTGACATGAATGAGATATCTAATTTCATCACTTCTCCTCCTAATCCATCTTCTACTCTTGACAACCCTCCCTACAAAATCAACAATTCTGGAGCCCTGCAACCAATCAATACCAAAACGGTGCCGGCGTCATCTTTACATTATGGTAATATCACTGAGTATGATGCTCACAATTTATATGGACTGCTAGAATGCAAAGCTACCAACAAAGCTTTAAAAGATGTAACTGGTAAAAGGCCTTTTATTCTTAGTAGATCAACTTTTGTAAGCTCTGGTAAGTATGCAGCACATTGGACTGGAGACAATGCTGCCACTTGGAATGATTTGGCATACTCAATTCCTTCTATATTGAATTCCGGAATATTCGGAATTCCAATGGTTGGAGCAGATATATGTGGTTTCTCAAAAAATACAACTGAGGAACTCTGCAGGAGATGGATCCAGGTAACAGTTGATCCTAAGATATGGGATAATTTCTCTGTGAAAAAACTCACAAATGCATATCTAATTCCTTTTGTTTACCTGATGTAGTTGGGAGCATTTTACCCCTTTGCTAGAGATCATTCAGATAAATCTTCAACCAGGCAAGAGCTTTATCTTTGGGATTCAGTTGCTTCATCAGCAAGGAAAGTGCTCGGCCTTCGATATCGCCTCCTCCCTTATTTCTACACATTAATGTATGAAGCACAAACAAAAGGAATACCAATTGCAAGACCCCTTTTCTTTTCATTCCCTGAGGATGTCACAACATATGATATAGATTCACAGTTTCTACTTGGCAAAGGGGTTTTAGTGTCACCAGTGCTAGAATCTGGAGCTGTCACTGTTAATGCATACTTTCCTGCAGGGAACTGGTTTGATCTCTTCAATGTCTCAAATTCAGTGAGTGCTGAATCAGGAAAATATGTTACTCTTGATGCTCCATCTGATCACATAAATGTGCATGTTGGAGAAGGTAACATCTTGGCCATGCAAGGAGAAGCAATGACAACCGACGCCGCCCGAAAAACTGCATTTCATCTTGTGGTGGTTGTTAGCAGCAGAAAAAGTAGTTATGGACAAGTTTATCTGGATGATGGGGAGGCACTTGACATGTTAGGAGAGAATGAGCAATGGACATTGGTGAGTTTCTATGGTGCATTACAGAAGAAGAGTGTTTTTGTTGCATCTAATGTCACTAATGGAAGATTTGCTCTAGACCAAAAATGGATCATAGATAAGGTCACTTTCTTGGGAATTCCTAAGGATACTGAGTTGAATATTGAGAATGGAACAAGTTCAATGAGGAAGATGGTTACACATGTTACCAACTCTTCAGAGTTTGTTAGTATAGAAGTTTCTAAATTGTCACAGCCTATTGGAAAGGCATTTAAGCTAGAAATTCAAATATAAGTTGGAGGGGAGCTAAAATTGCTGTCAAAATTATGGCATAAAAATTAAAATGCCATATTTTTATTTTATATCTGAAATAAATGTTAAAGAATACTATATCAACATGGCTATGAATTTAAAGTATAAATATAAATAAATAACATATACTAAAAATGAGCAAGTCTTGGAAATATATCATTATTTTGGCATACATGTAGAGAATCACTTGGATTCTTTCCAAGTTTCAACATGATTTGGAATGTGTGTTTGTATACATATTAAAAAGAAATCTTTAGCCTTTACAGTGTTTAGAAAGGTAGACATTTGTTTTTGTTTAGTTATATTGTATTAAAGAATTTGTCCCATTTAAGTATTTTATTCAATAATTGACCATTGAGAGTAAGAGAAAGTCCTAATACAAATTAACAAAAAATGGACCAAAAATATAATTGTACTTGAATTGAACATAATGACATACCTTAGTTTTCTATCCTCAAAATTCAAGACTAAGTAGCAGAATATAGGTGAGATTTGGATTTGGAGGAGTGACACCAGAACCACTATGTTTCCACCACCAACACCAATCTTATTCTGCATATGTATTTGCCTAATCTTTAGCCATTTCGCTGCATCAAAAGAAACAGAAGTAGTTGGTTATGGCTACACCATCTCAAATGTGAACAATGAAGACTTTTCAGGAACTTCATTGACTGCTAACCTTAAACTCATCAAGTCCTCCTCCATTTATGGACCTGACATCCCACACCTCAACCTTGTAGCCAGGTAATATCTTACATCTCAGTAACAACCTATCATTATTCTAAAACTAATATGTTAATTCATATTTCTAAATTTTGCAGTTTGGAGACCAAGGACAGGCTAAGAATAAGAATCACAGACTCCACTCACCAAAGATGGGAAATCCCAGAAGAAGTGATTCCTAGAAGCTCCCATTACTCTTTTCACTCACTCAATAGCTATGATCTAAACCAAGAACCAAAACTATCTCTAACAACACCAAACTCAGACCTCATATTCAGCCTCCACAACACCATTCCTTTCGGATTCACTGTCTCGCGCAAGTCCTCCAGTGACATTCTCTTCGACGCTTCACCAGACCCTTCTGACCCTTTAACTTTTCTTGTGTTCAAGGACCAATACCTTCAGCTCTCTTCCTCACTGCCAAGGGAAAGAGCTTCCATTTATGGCCTTGGTGAGCACACCAAGGACTCCTTCAAGCTGCAGCCAAACCAAACACTGACAATGTGGAATATGGACAATGGTGCCAACCTTGACTTGAACCTTTATGGCTTTCACCCTTTTTACTTGGACTTGAGGAAAGGGTCCATGGGTGGGAGGGCTAAGGCAGGGGCTACACATGGGGTCTTGCTGCTAAATAGTAATGGGATGGATGTTGTGTATGATGGCGACCGCATAACTTATAAAGTGATTGGTGGAATGATTGATCTTTACTTTTTTGCCGGATCATCGCCGGAGCAAGTGATGGAGCAGTACACTGAACTCATTGGAAGGCCTGCTCCCATGCCTTATTGGTCTTTTGGTAAGAAATTCTTAATTAGTACCATGTATTCTTAATTAGTTCCCAACTTTTCATGCTAATCCCAAAAATTTATTATCTATTTTGTGAAAGGCTTTCATCAATGTAGATATGGATACAAGGATGTAAGTGATCTTGAGAGTGTGATTGGCAACTACTCAAAAGCAAATATACCCCTTGAAGTTATGTGGACAGATATTGATTCCATGGATGCTTATAAGGATTTCACACTTGATCCTACAAATTTCCCATTGGATAAGATGAGAAAATTTGTTGACACCCTTCACCAAAATGGCCAGAAATATGTTCCTATCTTAGATCCTGGTACCTAATTCTAACACCAAGCAATCTCTTTTAACTGATCCACACTCTTATTGATGTGAAGCTAATTTTTCAAACAGGTATCAGCGTAAATAATTCATATGCAACTTATGTCAGAGGATTGGAGGCTGATATCTGCATAAAGAGAAATGGAGTCAATTACCTTGGTCAAGTTTGGCCTGGACCAGTTTACTTCCCTGATTTCTTGAATCCACACAGCCAAGAATTTTGGGGTAATGAAATCAAATTGTTTAGGGAACTTCTCCCATTTGATGGTCTCTGGCTTGACATGAACGAGATAGCTAATTTCAACACTTCTCCTCCTAATCCATCTTCCAATCTTGATAACCCTCCCTACATAATCAATGATTCTGGAATCCAAAAATCAATCAATACCAGAACAATACCAGCAACATCTTCACACTATGGTAATATCACTGAGTATGATGCTCATAATTTATATGGACTCTTACAAAGCAAAGCAACTTACAAGGCTTTAAAGGATATAACCGGTAAAAGGCCATTCATTCTCAGTAGATCAACATTTGTAAGCTCTGGTAGGTATGCAGCTCACTGGACAGGAGATAATGCTGCAACATGGAATGATTTAGCATACTCAATCTCTTCTATATTAAATTTCGGAATATTCGGAATTCCAATGGTTGGAGCAGATATATGTGGCTTTGGACCAAACACAACAGAAGAACTTTGCCGGCGTTGGATCCAGTTAGGAGCATTTTACCCCTTTGCAAGAGATCATTCAGATAAATCTTCAACCAGGCAAGAGCTTTATCTTTGGGATTCAGTTGCTTCTTCAGCAAGAAAAGTGCTTGGCCTGCGCTATCGCCTCCTCCCTTACCTTTACACTCTTATGTATGAAGCACACACAAAAGGGACACCAATTGCAAGACCCCTTTTCTTTTCATTCCCTGAGGATGTCACAACATATGATATAGATTCACAGTTTCTACTTGGCAAAGGGGTTTTAGTTTCACCAGTGCTAGAATCTGGAGCTGTAACTGTCAATGCATACTTCCCTGCAGGAAACTGGTTTGATCTCTTCAACTTCTCGAATTCGGTGAGTGCTGAATCAGGAAAGTATGTTACTCTTGATGCTCCTTCTGATCACATTAATGTGCATGTTGGTGAAGGTAACATTTTGGTCATGCAAGGAGAAGCAATGACAACGGACGCCGCCCGAAAAAACCCATTTCATCTTGTGGTGGTTGTTAGCAGCAGCAAAACCAGTTATGGACAAGTTTATTTGGACAATGGAGAAACACTTGAAGTATCAGGAGACAATGAAGAGTGGACATTGGTCAGATTTTATGCAGTTTTACATAACTTTGGTGTTTTCATTACATCTGATATAGTCAATGCAAGATTTGCTCTGGACCAAAAATTGATCATTGAAAAGATCACATTCTTGGGGGTACCAAAGAAGAAGAGATTAAGTAAAGTGAATATGGCAAGTAATGAATTGAATATTGAGAAGGGAATTGTGCAGACACATGCTGATAACTTGTCACAGTTTATGAGTATAGAAGTTTCAGAATTGTCACAACTTATTGGAGAGAAATTTGAGCTGGAGATTGAAATGACTATGTTTTAGAAAGCGTGTTTCTACTTTGAAAGAATCTATCTTCTTTTTGAAGGGATTTCTTCATAGTTATGTCTTACAATTAGATGATCCTTTGTCTATGTTCCGGTGCACATAGCGTGTTTTCACTTTTTTGTTGGATTATTTTTGTCGCAATGGACTACGGATTTTTTTTTCTTGGACTTTGGATTATATATATTACTCAAAATCTTTTTAAAAAAAATTATTGGAAAAGACATAAATTTAAATAATTATTTTATATTATTTTATCATTTAATTTTAATATTTAAATAAATTTTCTTTCTAGTTTACTCAATAGTCTAATATCTATTTATTTGAAAAGTATTATGGTTAATATTTTTAAAATGTATGAAATCTAATCTGATGATGAAATAAAAAATTAAAAATCAATTCTCATCCTAGGTTGCCAAAAGATAGTCATGGTGATGAATAAGTTTATGTTTAATATGTCAAATAATAATATAAATAATCTAATTTATTTATTTAAAAAGTATCATGGTTAATATTTTTTAAATTTATGAAACTTTATCCCTGATGAAATGAAAATCTTGATAAATCAACCCGTAATAGATTACCAAAAAATAACTATAGCCATAGCCATGTGTCAGTTTATGTTTAATGTGTCAAATAGTAATATTAAATAGCAGATATACTTATCATGACTACTCCTTAGGAACCTATTTCAAATGATGGACTTATCAATTTTTCATTTGCTTATTAAGATTTTATAATCATCAGTGCCGCCATGTTCTAGTTTAGGCATGATTGGATGTTTATCCTTAAAAAAAAAATATGAAAAACAATTTACTAAAAACTATTGGGAAAATAAAAATTTTCTTTTACGTTTTCAATACATGAAAACTTGATATTAGAATATGGCGGTTAATGCATGAGAATATGAGATAATTAAATGGATATCCATCCATTCACCTCCTGCGTGACCCCTCGTTACTGGCGTTACTTCTTGGTTCAGTTTAGCTTCTGTGTCTCTCTCCTCCATATTATAAATGTGTTTGAGTTGTAGAAAGAGTAGAGAGATAGATCTTATTACTTACGTCTTAGATATGAAGAAATCATCACCAGTCTCTGAAGCTACTAAGGGTAAGTCCACAGCACCAAGAACCACCACAACCCGAAGCCGAAAGCGGAAACATGTTGAACTACCACAACAACAAGAACAAGCTGCTGCTGCTGCCCCCTCTCCTACACAAGGTAGGTCCTTCACTTTCCTCCTTTCAGAGCCTGACGTGCTTGATTGCCCCATTTGCTTTGATCCACTTACCATTCCTGTCTATCAGGTATGCATCTCTCTCTCTCAGTTGATAAGTGTAAGCTATTTTATTTTAGCAAATCTAAAAAAAAAAAAAAATCATTTCAATGTCGTCACTAAAATAACACAAAAAAAAAATCCAAAATAAATTTTTATAAATTTTTATTTCACAGTGAAATAATTTTTTATTTAACATATAATAAATAATTTATTGGACTATGTTGTAAAATAAATATACAATTAAAATTATTATAATTCATAGTTAGTATCTATTTTATGGTCTAAAATTTAAAATAAATAAAATAATTTTAATTAAAATAGGTAGGCTTGTATGGGTTGAAAAAAGTTGGTTACTTATGTTATTGGTGACTTTTCATTTGGGCAGTGTGAAAATGGTCACGTTGCTTGCTCTACTTGCTGCATCAGTCTTGAGGAGAAGTGTCCCTCATGCTGCTTGCCAATAGGTTCAATCCGTGTGAGAGTGTTGGAGAAAGTATTGGAATCCATTAAAGTTCAATGCTCTCATGCAAAATACGGTTGCAAAGTCACGTTGAGTTACAGTGACAAGTGTGTCCATGAATTCAACTGCCTTTTTATGCCGTGTCACTGTCCACACGCAGATTGCGACTTTGTTTCCTCATTCTATGATTTGCCTCTTCATTTCATAAGTGAACATGGTTCCTCTGCCGCTGTGAGGTTTTCCTATGATAAACCATTCGCTGTCACACTCCAATCTGAAGATGATCAAGCCATTGTACTCCAAGAAGAGACTGATGACACCTTGTTCGTACTCCACAATTTTGTGTTTAGTCTTGGAAATGCGGTTAATGTTTGCTGCATTCAGCCTGATTCATTGCCTAAATATCGGTTCGAAATTCTGGGAAAGTCCAAGGGAAGCAGTCTGGAGTGGAAGTCTTTTACTATGAACATTCAAAGTTCTAGTGTGGACACTACTCTTTCATCAAGGTTCCTGGTGATTCCATCTGATTATTTTGCTGACCTGGAAACTTGCATACATATGTAAGAACAATGGAATATATCTGGTGCATTTTTCTCATGTGTGCAAAATAGCTTTCAAGAAGAACAAGAACCTATTGGTTTAGCTGAAGTTGCTCTAATTATTAGGAACTTTAATTTTATATTAAAATAATAATGAGATTGTGAAGAGAGTCTCACATAGTCACATTCTTATATAGGTTGCCACTGGCCAATGTCATGTTTTTTCCCTGCGTGGATTCTAAGTCACCCAAAACCAATATTAATAATAATAAACTAATAATGACAATATTAAGAGTAAACAATCAATGTTATTTCTAAAATTTTAAAAAATTGATAAAAATTATTACCAATTTTTTAATGAAAAAAATACATTTCAATTATTTAAAAGTTTGATAAAAGCATTTAATAGTTATTTTTGTTTGTTTTTAAAGATTTTAAGGATTTATTAAAAAATTAATAACGTTACTGTTTTTTTCATCAAATAGACTGATTGAGATTTCTTTTAATTTTTTAGAAATTGTTTAAAGTTTTTTATAAATTATTTAGGAATTTTTTGCTTTTCCCCTTGTAGACTAATTTGTCTGGTATAATATACTTCTCTGTGTAGTTGTCTAAAAGACTCAAAGGAAAAGCATTTTTTTTTTTTTTTACTATGAGTGGCTGACTGGCTGGAAAATTGAGAAATAACTATTTTTAAATAATAAATTGTCAAATTAATTAATATTTTTCATAGATTATTTTGTGCCGAAAAATTTACCCATTTTTTGAGCAAATGAATCAAAATTTTTAAAGATGGATTGAAATTGCAATATAACATGTGACATCTGTTAAAGATAATTTGATCTTTTAATTAGGATCTTACCAATTAATATGTATATTATATATTTATTTCCTAATGACATATTTTAAAAATATTATAAAAATTGTTTTATTAAAAATATAATTTTTTTTCACAATTATAATGCAGAGAATAAAAAAAATTTAAAACTTTTATTATTATATTATTAAATAAAAGAATGATCTAAGTGTACATGCATCCATGCATATAGCAACAGAAATAATAACATATAACACAAAAATAATGACATGTTTAAAGTTGAATTTAAATAAATGATTCCAACTTAGACAAATTATCTTAACTTACTATAATATATTTAGTTGAGTTATCCATTTTAATTGGTGGTCTTTCTGCACAACTTATTATCTCTGAAATGTTGAGAATTCGGCATATACATATACATAACTAAGTTATGATTGTGAAAAAAAAAACATTTATATTTTGATTTTTCAAGTTTAGAATAAAGAGTAAGATAACAAGTCATAATCAATAAAGTGATAAGAAAGTGGTTGGACATAATCAAGGAAAAAAAAAGTTGTGATAGCAAATAAGTTAATAAAGAATAAAGGTTTTAGAGAATTTTTTTTATCTTCTACCACTATTTTTGAAATTTAAATGCTAGAGGCATTTAAGATAAATATTCCTTGTATAACTTAAATGACATGATCATTTAAAATAAAGACTAAAAAGTTAAAAAGGTCATCAATGATAAACTTTGTAGTATTAGAAAAATTTAAGATAAAAAATAAGAAATGTCATTAATATGAAAAAATTGTAATAACTCTAAAACGTTAATTCATGTAAAATTTTACATTCAAATAAAAATATTATAATAGTATAAAAATTTTCTTGAGTTATTTTGATACATTAACGGTATTGGTAATTCAAAATATATATTAATATTCTAATATATTGCAATATTTATCTACAAAAACTTTGGTTATATTTAATAAGAATAGCGAGATGTAAAGCATGAATAGTGAAACTTAGGGACATATAAAGGATTATGAAATGTTGAGCTTTGGTAATATAAATTTTTGACAAACTTTAAAAAGTATAAAATGGTAAACATTAAAGGTAATATGAGGAACGTAAAAACTAAAATAATATGCAAGCTAAAAGAACATAACTATTGAAACAATACATCGTGTCAAAATATACATAATTACATAAAAAAACTAATGAATATAAGGACATATATAATTACCCTACTACATACATTTGGCAAACTTTATAAATAAAAATAAAAACTATGGTTATTAACAAAATTTTTCAAATAGTTGCGTAAAAAATCAGTAAGAGTGAAGGAAAAAAAAAGAAAAATGTATGAGATTGTGTGAGCGGAGATAAAGAAAATGTATGATTAGTAAATGTGTGAGAAAAGATGATGAGGTAAAATGTTAATTTATATAATAAATATAAAAAGGAATGAGCATAAAAGGAGAATAAATTGATTTTAACTCAATTTACATTTATTAAAAAGAATTAACATTAACATTGAAAGCACAGACTAACCTATGTAAGCAAAATAGCAAAGAATATAAAAGTTAAGTTTAAAGTTTGAACACAAATTTATAATAAATAATCATTTGATATTATATAATATAAAATGTTATGAGAATACATTGATAAACCCAATTTTATACGGGCTATAATTTTTCTAGCTTCGGCTCATTTATGGCAAACTCGACAGATAAACGGGCTAACGCATTTAATTAATTAATTTTTTTTAAAATAAACAAAATTTTTAATTTTTAACTTAAAAAAAATTACTTTTAACAAAAAAACATTTTTTTTAGCCAAAAAAATCTTAAAAAACAAAGTTTTTTAGTTGATTAATCGAGTTTTTGGGTAGAATAAAAGAAAATATAGAAAAATGCTATTTTTTTAAAAAAATTCAAAAATAAATTAAAACAACGGGTAGCCCGTTTAGCTCGCGACCTACCCCATGTAACCCAAAATTTTTCCGGGTTAAACGGGTTCAGTCCATTTAACCCAGATTTTAAACAGTTCGATTTCAGAGTCAAAAGTCCGCCCATTTAGACTGATAAACGGGATGGTCTGTGTTATATGTAATTGTTTCTATGCTATTGTATGTTGTATTCATGTATGTGTTTTATGAATTTTTTGGTAATAAAATTTATATTTTTTGTGTTATAAATAAAATATATAAAACTATAAAGAATATGTAGCATTATCATTTTAATTTATATTTTTTGGTGTCCAATTTTAATGAGCTGTCTAACATTAAAGCTCTTTCCATATATATATGGTATACTTCACTCCGAAGTTGTGTTGCATTTCACCTCCTACCACCTTCCGTGTCTCTCTCCATATTTATAAACCAGTTTGATCTGAGTTGTAGAAACTAGAAAGAGTATAGAGATCAGATAGTGAGATACATATGAAGAAATCATCACAAGCCTCTGAAGCTAGTAATAAGGGTAAGGGTAAGGGTAAGTCCACAGCACCCAGAAGCACCACAACTCGAAGCCGAAAGCGCAAACATGTTGAAGAACAAGAAGAAGAACAAGTTGCTGATGCCGTAGTTGCCTCTTCTACACAAGGTAGTAACTCCTTCACTGCCCTCATTTCTGACAAGGATGTGCTTGACTGCCCCATTTGCTTTGATCCATGGACTATTCCAATCTATCAGGTACCCATTTTAGTTTATGCATGTTAGCTGAAAATAGTTGGTTGTGTCATGTTGCTTGCTCTACTTGCTGTATCAATCTGGAGAAGTGTCCCACATGCTCCTTGCAAATGGGTTCAATCCGTGTTAGAGCCTTGGAGAAAGTGTTGGAATCCATGAAAGTTCCATGCTCTCATGCAAAACATGGTTGCAATGCCACCTTCAGTTACACTTCCAAGTGTGCCCATGAATCCAACTGCATTTTTGTGCCTTGTCACTGTCCACACACGGATTGTGACTTTGTTTCCTCATTCTATGATCTGCCTCTCCACTTCATAAGTGAGCATGATTCTTCTGCAGCTGTGAGATTTTCCTATGATGAACCATTCACTGTCACACTCCAATCTGAAGAAGATGAAGCCATTGTACTTCAAGAAGAGGCTGATGACACATTGTTTGTACTCCACAATTTTGTGTTCAATCTTGGAAAGGCGGTGAATGTTTGCTGCATTCAGCCTGATTCATTGCCTAAATATGGGTTCCAAATTCTGGCAAAGTCCTCCATGGGAAGCAGTCTGGAGTGGAAGTCTTTAACTAAGAACATTCAAAGGTCCACTGTGGACACTACTTTTTCATCAGAGTTCCTAGTAGTTCCATCTGATTATTTTGGTGATGACCTGGAAATTTGCATACGTATGTAAAGATAATGGAACATAATTTGGTGCATTTGTTCTCATGTCTGCAAATAGCTTTCAAGATAGAAGAACAAGAACCTACTAGAAGCTGATATATTTTGTAATGCTCTCAGGCATTATTAGGTTAAGACCTTGTTATATATATAACCTGTATAGTTACTTATGATGCAACTTTTAATATATATAAATATGAGTTGAGATTATATATCATTTCTTAAAGTGTATGCTGGACATTAAAAATCAGTAAATATCTATTGTGTTTGTTAGGATTAGTAGTGATGTGTCAAGCTAGTCAATATCTATTGGGAAGTTTAATTACTTTCTAGGATTGGAAGTGGATTACTTAAAATCTAACAAGCTTTTACTGTCACAGACCAAATATATAGCTGAATTACTATTGAAGGCAGGGATGAAATAAAGATGCTAAACCCATGCCAACACCTATGATTTCTTCTGTCAAATTGCATGTTAAAGATTCTGAACCTTTGAAGATCCAAGGAAGTATAGATCAATAGTGGGAGCCTTACAATATCTAACTGTTTATATCTCATATGCTGTGAATAAATGTTCACAATTCATGCAGAATCCTACTCTGCAGCAGTGGAAGGCAGTGAAGAGAGTCCTCAGATATTTGCAAGGTACTATAGATCAGGTTCTAGTCTTTAGCAAATGCACTGATTATAGATTGCTGTCTTTTGCAGATGCAGATTGGGCATCATATCTTGATGATAGAAGATCTATTAGTGGCTATTGTGTTTTCTTGGGAGCAAACTTGATATCGTGGAAGTGTAGCAAGCAAAGCAAAGTGAGTCGTTCAAGTACAGAAGCAGAATATAGGTCTATTGCTTCAGCTCAAACTGAATTTCTATACCAATTCTGTTGTAATTGTCTTAGTGTTGTAACTGGTTTGGATTAGTGTTTAGTATATATATATATATATATATATATATATATATATATATTTGTCTCATGTATTTTGATTAATTCTGATTTTATCTTTTATATATTATTGAATAATATAATGCTTTTTATTCTTCTTGCATAGAAATTATATTATATGTCTTCATAAATAATTTTCAAAATAAATTAAGATTTTTTGAAGGAAAAAAAAAAAAAAAAAAACACACTAAGACTAAGCTCAAAGGAACAGGAGTGAAAGATGATGATAGATATGCAGAAGGAAGATAAACGGACCAATATAGATGTAACAATTGTTGAGAATCCCATGAATACAAATGATGTTTAAAATAATAATAAAAAAAAGGAATGAAATAATTTGCATCATCATTCTAGGTTTCTATTTTATTCCATGACAGAACTATTGAACAAGAGTTAAAAGTCCAAATTAGAATGAGTAGTAGTAGGGGTGAAAGAAGAGCCACTCTGCTTCCCTTCTTCTTGTTCTTGTTCTTGTGCATCATATTTAGCCATGGTGTTGAAGCTTCCTCATTAAAAGAACAAGTAGTTGGATATGGCTACTCCATCTCAAGTGTGGCCTCTGACCAGTTTGGGAAGTCCTTGACCGCCACTCTTAACCTCATCAACTCCTCTTCTCTCTATGGACCTGACATCCCACGCCTCAAACTCTCTGCCAGGTAACAACACTCTCAATCACTTGTGTTCTCTTTCTTATAATTCAATCCTATGATATCTTTACTGTTATAGCAGATCAGATAGATTAGTTCAGTGTTAGTTTGAACCTTGATACTAATGATTTATCCCCCAATGCATATTTCACTGCTCTAGGTTATAATTGATTATCAATTTCAATTTGGTATTCACTATTCACTATCCAATACATACAGAAGTAATAACTGATTACCATTCCTATGCAATTGGTTGTTTCTGAATTTTGCAGTTTTGAGAACAAGGATAGGCTAAGAGTAAGAATAACAGACTTCACTCACCAAAGATGGGAGATCCCACAACAAGTGATTCCAAGAGGTTCCTATTACCGTCGCCGAGCTCTCAGTGTCAAACAATTCCCTTCTTCCAACCAACACCAACTAAAACTATCTGTGACAACAGCAAACTCAGACCTCATGTTCACCCTGCACAACACCACCCCTTTTGGCTTCACTATCTCTCGAAAGTCCTCCGAGGACATCCTCTTTGACACTTCACCTGACCCTTCCAACCCTTCAACTTTCCTTGTCTTCAAGGACCAGTACCTCCAGCTATCTTCCTCACTCCCAAGTGAAAGAGCCTCCCTTTATGGTTTTGGTGAGCACACAAAGAGTTCCTTCAAGTTGCAACCAAATCAGACCCTCACACTATGGAATGCAGGTACTGGTAGTTCCAACCTTGACTTAAACCTCTATGGCTCTCACCCTTTTTACATGGATGTAAGGAAAGGGTCTAAAGATGGAGAAGTGAAGGATGGAAGCACACATGGGGTGTTGCTGCTAAACAGCAATGGGATGGATGTTTTCTATGGTGGCGACCGTATAACTTACAAGGTTATTGGGGGAGTTCTTGATCTTTACTTTTTTGCTGGATCGTCGCCGGAGCTTGTGATGGAGCAGTACACTGAACTCATTGGAAGGCCTGCTCCTATGCCTTATTGGTCTTTTGGTAAGACTACTTATATAGCATGGTAATCATTTCTACTTAGTTTTGATGCATATACTGATATTGTTATTGCTCACATATTTTGACAAAGATGATGACTAATTGTTTCACTTCCCCATTTCATTGAAGACATTTAAGTTCTAATCAGTGTATAGCAACTCTTAGTCTGATCTTGCTGATCTATTATTTATAGCAGTGATTCCTATGCTAATTCACATCTTCATTATCTCTATTGTGAAAGGTTTTCATCAGTGTCGATGGGGCTACAAGAACGTAAGTGATCTCAAGGGTGTGGTTGGCAACTATGCTAAAGCACAAATACCACTTGAAGTTATGTGGACAGATATTGATTACATGGATGCATATAAAGATTTCACACTTGATCCTGTCAACTTTCCACTGGATAAGATGAAAACATTTGTTGATACACTTCACCAAAATGGCCAGAAATATGTGCTTATATTGGATCCTGGTAACTAATCCAGTAATCCTCATACCATGCAATTTCTTTTGATCAAAACATAAACATCCATGTATTAGTTATTGATTGAGCCTTTAATTTTGCAAAAAAGGTATCAATGTGAATCAAACATATGCAACTTTTGTCAGAGGATTGGAGGATGATATATACATCAAGAGAAATGGAGTCAATTATCTTGGTCAAGTTTGGCCTGGACCAGTTTACTATCCTGATTTCTTGAATCCAAGCAGCCAAAAATTTTGGGGTAGGGAAATCAAATTATTTAGGGACCTTATCCCATTTGATGGTATTTGGCTTGACATGAATGAGTTGTCTAATTTCATCACTTCTCCCTCAAATCCATCATCTAGTCTTGACAACCCTCCCTACAAAATTAACAATTCTGGAGTTATGCAAGAGATCAATTATAGAACAGTCCCTGCAACATCTTTACACTTTGGCAATATCGCTGAATATGATTCCCATAATTTGTATGGCCTCTTAGAATCCAAAGCAACCAACGAGGTTTTGAAGGATATTAGTGGCATAAGGCCATTCATTCTCAGTAGATCAACTTTTGTTAGCTCTGGCAAGTATACAGCTCATTGGACAGGAGATAATGCTGCCACATGGAATGACTTAGCATACTCAATCCCTTCTATTTTGAATTTTGGAATATTCGGAATTCCAATGGTTGGAGCAGATATATGTGGCTTTTCAGGAAATACAACTGAAGAACTTTGCAGGCGATGGATCCAGGTAAAACTTCATCCTTAAGTATAGTAATTTGTATAGATTATCGATTTGTTTTTTCTGCTTTGTGAATGTTGTTTTCATATACTTGTGTCAGTCTTTCTTAACAAATCAAATAATATAGATTTCAAAATACTTTCACTTTCCACAATGCAGCTGGGGGCTTTTTACCCCTTTGCAAGAGATCACTCAGATAACACTTCCAACAGGCAAGAGCTATATCTTTGGGATTCAGTTGCTGCATCAGCTAGGAAAGTGCTCGGCCTGCGATATCGTCTCCTCCCTTACCTTTACACACTAATGTATGAAGCACACACAAAAGGGACACCAATTGCAAGACCCCTTTTCTTTTCATTCCCTGAAGATGTCACAACATATGATATAAGTTCACAGTTTCTACTTGGCAAAGGGGTTTTGGTGTCACCAGTGCTAGAATCTGGAGCTGTCACTGTTAATGCATACTTCCCTGCAGGAAACTGGTTTGATCTCTTCAACTTCACAAATTCAGTGAGTGCTGAATCAGGAAAGTATGTTACTCTTGATGCTCCTTCTGATCACATAAATGTGCATGTTGGGGAAGGTAACATCTTGGCTATGCAAGGAGAAGCATTGACAACGGAAGCCACCCGGAACACAGCATTTCATCTTGTGGTGGTTGTTAGTAGCAGCAAAACTAGCTATGGACAAGTTTATTTGGATGATGGGGAGACACTTGATATATCAGGAGAGAATGAGCCATGGACATTGGTTAGTTTTTATGGTGCATTGCAGAAGAATAGTGTGTTTGTTGCATCTAATGTCACTAATGGAAGATTTGCCCTGGACCAAAGATGGATCATAGAAAAGGTCACTTTCTTGGGAATACCTAAGCATAAGAGAATAAGTTGTATGAATGGGAGAGGTTCAATGAAGAAGATGGTTGTCAAGACACACAGTGATGACTCCTCGCAGTTTGCTATTATCCAAGTTTCAGAATTGTCACTGCTTGTTGGAGAGGAATTTAAGCTAGAAATTGAAATATAAGGTAGAAGGGAAATTAAAGAGATATAAGGTTACTATTAAATGATGATAGCACATGCCATGTTTTGTACAAAAAATAATGATATCAACATAGCTGTTATGAATAAAACATATCTGTAGAAATAATGTAGTTGAATAATGAATAGTGCTTGGCAGGGTTTGGAGTTTATAACTTTATATTTTATGCCCTCAAACAAGCAATTAGTTATATGATGTGAATTTTATGATTGTGTTCGTGTATAGCAAACAGTTGAGTGTTTCCTCAACTGTTATTATGCGTCATAAAATGTGAATTGTAATAATAAGTTAATAACAATAACAATTTTGTAATAGATTATCTTTAAATTTTGTTTGCATCTAAAGATTATTAGAAAACAAATACCAAAGTTCTAAATTTCTTCCAACTCTAAATCATACGCCATTCTTCTTCTTTGATATCTCATTTCACCAGTTTTTTTTTTTTTAAAAAAACAAGACTACATGCAAATAAAAAATTAGTCCTTAAATCAATTAGTATATATTGGTTTAAAAATTAATTATTTTTGCTGATACAATAATACATTACTAGTTTTATTTAAAAATTTTTTTATTAATTAATCGTCTATGAAAATTAAATTTTATTTTTAATATGTATTTTATATTTTAATGTGTATTTTATATGAGTTATAAATTTTTGGTAGGAATAATAAATTGTCAAAAATAAATAAATAAATAAAAGGAAGAAGAGAAGAATGAAAACTTGAAAAGCAGTGAAGTCTAAACCCTGAGGTGGGTTTAAGAATTGAGAATTTGAGATGGTTTTGTGAGTAGCCTTCTCTCCTTGAGCCTCCCTCTCCCTGAATTTGAGCTGAGCTGGTCAAAAGTCAAAACCATGTTTATAGTCACTCGCCGGCTTAGGCTTCCTTCCATTTCCGTTGGCCAATTCCGGAATCAACCCTGGGCGCCGCCGCTCCATGCTCTCTTCTCCACTCACATTGTCTCCGACAAACCAATTCTCGTAATAATAATCGATTCCCGTTCTCTTCGAACCTCTCATAATCCCTATTAGCTTATGCTCTTACCGATTTTTTTCATTTTTGCAGGTTCGGGATTTCATTCACTCTGCATTGTACCATCCCTTACATGGCTACTTCTCACAACGACCCCGCTCCGTTGGAGTACTTCATAGCAGCGTCAAGTTCAATCAACTTGAAGGTCCTAATCTTGTTCATTCATGATCTTCAAATCTTGTGAAATTAATATTCCATGTCTGAGTTTTCGTTACGATTTGTTTGCGGAATTGAATTAATTTTCAGTATTCAGCTTCTGGAATTTGGATGATTTCTGGTAATTTGTTTTGTACTGAACACTAATGCATTACAATGGTAGAGGATTTCAGGCAGAAAAGCTTATATGAGATACTTGGATAATATTTACAAGCAGAACGACATCTCTTGGTTTACGCCTGTGGAGCTCTTCAAGGTACAGGGGACTATGTATATTTTTTTAGAATGAAATTTGCTGATCTTGGACCTTCTGTGGAACCTTAATTAATATTTTCTGTCTCTGACCAATTATGGCAATGCAGTGTGTTCTAACTCGTTTATGCAATTTGCCTTTTGTGTAGCCTTGGTATGCCCATGCGATTGCTGAATCCATCATGCGAACTGCAAACTTCTCTGTTCCTCTAAAAGTAAGCACATACCTAGTACTGTATAAATTTCCTGAATTTCCTTGTTTGGTTGCATGTCTACTGTTAAGGACCCCTGAAAATGAAATCACGGTATTCTATTGTTCCAGCAGCTAGATGTGAGAGCCTCACTGTGATGCTATTAGCTATTGTTTTAGTTATCTATAACTATTCTTCATGCCTGTTTCTTGGTAAAATTTTTTTTTCATTCTTTTCGTTACTAACCACACTTATTTTGGACAAAACATTAGTAAGCATTGCTAATATATCTCCTTTACACATGGTTTGTCGCTTTTTATTACTTCAATTAGTAGTTAATACTATCCTCTAATTTTCAATCAGATATATGAAATTGGTGGTGGATCAGGAACTTGTGCCAAGGGTATAATGGATTACATAATGTTGAATGCTCCTCCAAAAGTTTATAACAGTATGACTTACACGTACGTTCCTCGTTTTAGGCTAAAGCCAAATTATAACTGAGAACTGGTTCTTACCTTTTGTTAAGATACCGGGCTATGCTTGTATTTTACTATTTTCTTTACCTCTATTGTCTGAGTAATTCATCTCTCCATGTTGCCTAAATGTTCCATAAGCAACTTCCATTTAGGGTAATTCTTTAATTTTGGACTTTGATTTTCACCGTGACATGAATAATAGAGAAAGTGAGAAACTAGCAAGCAACATTTCCTTTTGGTATCATTTTATTCTATTTTATTCTCAATGAGTTCACACAAGAAGAGTGTATGGACCTTGTATTCTGCACCTAGTTTTCTTGTATATTGTTCTCTCAGTTTCTGGTCCACTCTACTAGTCATGTTCTTTCTTGATGAATGCATGTGGAAATCCAAAGTTCTTGCTGCTGTCATGTGATATGATTGGAACCAGTACATAACAGGATTGATCAAAATGATTTGCTGTAGATTTGTACTTGGTTGCTGTTTCTCCTGCAATATGTGTTATCTGTCATGTACTTGGTTATAGATATAGTTACATCTCATGTCATGTTTCATTGTTTCTAATAATTGTTCTACTGTTAGTCTAATGAATATCTTGTTGAATATCTCGGTTATCTGCTGTGTTTGGAGCCGCATTATGTACATTGCAGTTGATGTATTATTTTTTACTACAGCTCAGTTGAGATTAGTCCTTCACTTGCTGAGGTGCAAAGAGAGACTGTTAGTGAAGTGCGCAGCCATATTCCAAAGTTCAGGGTAGAATGTCGTG
>JASCZI010211518.1:42681-73283 GCA_036250425.1 Stylosanthes scabra
TCGACACAAGAAAACAAATTGATAAAAAACACAAGACCACCAGTTATTTAAAGAGAATAGGCATTATTATCTCTGACTTTGAAGTAGGTATTGTGTTGCTTAGAGTTGAATTTGAACCTATATCAGAAGCAGAAGATGCAGCCCATGATTGGTAATCTTCAATTCTAGCAAACTCAATTTCTTCATTGTTTTGTTGTGTACCAGGCTTCATTTCCAATTTCAAGATCCTATATAGTTCACTTGTAACTTCTTTCATACTGGGCCTTTTTCTCCCATTTAACTCTAAGCACCTACAAGCAAGATTAGCAACTGTAATTATATGCTCTTTTTCTCCCTCTTTTGCCACCCTTTCGTCAATGATATCAAATAGGCGATTTTCCTCCATAGAGCTAACAAAATTATGTGACAAACTTTTGGCTTCTTCAGTTCGTGACGATGATATCGGTTTTTGTCCAGTTAAAAGCTCAACAAGAACTACTCCGAAACTATACACATCACTTTTCTCTGTCAATTGACTGGTATGAAAGTATTCGGGATCTAAGTAGCCAAAGGTTCCTTGAACAGCAGTAGTGAGGTGAGTATCTTCAAGAGAAATCATTTTGGATGCTCCAAAGTCAGCTACTTTTGCTCTGTACTTTCCATCCAACAATATATTTGTTGATTTCACATCTCTATGATAGATGGGTTGAGAAGCAGCAGAATGCAAGTAAAATATTGCTTCTGCAACTTCAGTGGCAATTCTCAAACGCATTTCCCATGTCATTGGTAAATCTTCATTTTGGTCATGCAAATATTGGAAGAGATTACCATTGGGAATGAATTCATAAACAAGCAGAGGAATCTCTGTCTCCAAACAGCACCCTAATAACTTAACCACATTTCTATGGTTAATTTGTGAAAGAATAACGAATTCGTTGATGAATTCTTCAACATTTCCTTCAACTTTGAACTTCTTAACTGCTACAATTTGTCCATCAACAAGCATGCCTTTGTAGACAGTACCTTGGCCTCCTTTTCCAAGCACTCTGTTCACATTAAAGTTGTCTGTGGCCTTCTCCAGATCCTTAAGTCTGAAGTGTTTGACATTTTCAACACTAACTTCACCCATGGACAATCTCTGTTGCAGCAACAAACCTCCGTTTTGTTTGAAGTTTTTTTCTTTGCGCTTCTTTGCTATTCTTTTTCTTAAAACTTTATACAATAACCATGAACCAAGGAATAAAATGATGGATCCTATGCTTCCTAAGATTATTCCTATACATTTGGCACATAAAAACGTTGCATATTATGAATTCAAGATATTTGAAGCAACTTTCACTTTATTTTACTAAATAAAAATTATTACAATTTTTTAAGAATAATTAAAAACATTATTTTATCCTATATTGTATCAAACAATTTTTAATTAATATAAAATTTTATTTGAGATATCAGATATGGTCTATAAGACATAAACATATTATTCAACAAAAAAATTTGGTTAAAAGATAAAAAGAGAATAATAACAAGAGTAGTACGGATTCATAGCAGTTGGTACGTACCTAAATATGTCACTTGCCTTTTTCCCGGGGGATCAATAATCGTATCTAAAAAAATTATTGAAATTATTAAAATCTATATCTATTCTATAAAATTAGAATAAAAAATAGTATAAAATTTTAAAATAATTATAGATATACAGCATTAGCATATTTTATTTATGCACATACCTTTGACACAGCCCCCCTGAATATAGGGATTGCCGGTGAATCCAGGGTCACAGTAACATCTCCGACCTGAGTGACTGTGTTGCGAAGACGTAACATTCGTGTTATTGCAGTTATATGGCAGTTTCAAACTCGAGCTCACAATCTCCCACTCAAGCACCGCAATAATATTCAAATTCGATAAATCCCTAAGCGCGTAACCCGAGCTAGCCCAAGCTTCTTCCTCCGCAATCACCGCATAGCTGCACTTATCATCACTGCTACTACTCTTTCTAAGGCTTTCAACTGTAACGTTGAATTCCGTGAGGTACAAAGGCAACGAAGATTCACAGCAATACTTTCCACTGCAATAATTGGCTGCTGTTTCCTCAAAGCTATTAGCGTCGGCGTCGCTATCGCAGATCGAAGCACAAGCTCCAACTTGTATTCCGTTTGAAACCAAATACGTAACTATGTTGCAGCCCAACGCCACGAACTTGTTCCTCTTTTGAGAATACACAAAGGGGGAACCTCTCAGGTCTATCACTTCGTTAGGGTTCATACCTTCGGGATGGCAGCCTAAAGTCACGGCCGGGTTGTAGAAAACGAGCGTGCCGTTCAATACGTCAATGGATACCACTTGAAGTTGTTGAACGTCGTCGTTTATAGGCTTCAGGTATGGGGTGGGAGTGGGTTTGCCGTTCGGGTAACTGATGTTGCATTGTATTTCGAATTCCTTCGATGCATAGCATGCGGGATCGTTCATTCCAAACGGGTACGGGATTGAAACAGATCCACATGTTGAATTACAGTGTGGTGAAATTGTGATTTGCGCTGCAGATTCCACCGGTGTATGTATCAAACATAATAATAAAGATGCTAATAATAACATGATGATATGATGAAATGCAACTTGCAGCAACATTATTTTATATCTTATCTTGGTTTACTTGATATTTATGTTTGTTACGTGCCTTATAGTATTTGTATATACCACACCTGGTCTTTGGGGTTTGAGAGAAGTGGTCAATGTTACGGCGAATGGGTTTGGAATTATATATATTGAGAAAATTCAAACTTGGTTGGCTCCAGTTGGAAGGCAGAGTAAAGTATTATATGCTTGTTCAAGAACTGTCTCATTCAAAAATAAATAATAAATCAGCAATAATTAATAAGATAAAAATAATAACAATATATATGGCTGAATAGTTCACCTTAAAAAAATACCCAATGCTTACTCACAGTCAAATTTAAATTAAAAAAAAATGGTGAGACTCTCATAATTTATCATTTATTTTTATTTTATCTATATTCCCTCCTGTAGACTTTTAAAATGTATCAGAGTACGGAAAAAAAATGACTGCATAGTTTGATGATATGAAAGAACTACGATCCTTGTGTATTATTACAAATCATCAGCAAAACTAATACATAATTAATCAAGAAAATTTAATGTATCAATTATATTTTGCATGGATAGGCCTAATTTCCGAGGAGCTTGTATTGTTCTCTATGTTTGTCATTGTCAATGTATCAAATTCAGAATCTCCTGTCCATGGCATTTCAGTTCCAACGAACTCAATCTCTTCATGGCGGTGTTGTCCTCGTAAATCAACCTCACCGCTACCACCAACCTTTCTATCCAAATTCCGAATCCTTTCTAACTCAAATGTCACTTCCTTCATAGTAGGCCTTTTTCTCCCATTCAACTCCAAGCATCTATATGCAAGATTAGCAACCCCAATGATCTGTTCTTGCTCCCCTTCTTTCATGACTCTCTTGTCAACAATCTCAAACAAACACTCTCGTTCCATAGTAACAACAAAATAAGATGCCAAACTCTTGGCATCCTCCTCCTCTCTCATGGATGATATCGGTTTCTGACCGGTCAAGAGTTCAACAAGAACAACTCCGAAACTATAAACATCACTCTTTTCTGTAAACTGACTAGTATGAAAATATTCAGGATCTAAATATCCAAAAGTACCTTGAACTACTGTAGTGAGATGAGTAGCTTCTGTGGAAATTAATCTAGATGCACCAAAGTCTGCCAATTTTGCTCTATACTTTCCATCTAGAAGTATGTTTGTTGATTTCACATCTCTATGATAAATTGGCTGATATGCAATTGAGTGTAAGTAAAACAAAGCTCCTGCAACTTCGATCGAAATCCTTAAACGCATGTCCCAAGTCATTGGTAAGTCCTCGTTTTGATCATGCAAATATTCATAAAGATTACCATTAGGAATGAATTCATAAACAAGCAGAGGAATTTCTGTCTCCAAACAGCACCCTAAGAGCTTCACCACATTTCTATGGTTAATCTGAGAAAGGATGACGAATTCGTTGATGAATTCTTCAACCTTTCCTTGGACCTTAAACTTCTTGACAGCAACAATTTCACCATTTACCAGCATGCCCTTGTAGACAGTACCTTGACCTCCCTTTCCAAGAACTCTGTTAACATTGAAGTTGTCAGTGGCCTTCTCTAACTCCCTTAAGCTAAACACTTTAGCTTGTTCAACAGTGACTTCTCCAGAGGATAATCTTTGCTGCAACAACAAACCACCATTTTGTTTGAAGAATTTCTGTTTGCGCTTCTTTATGATTCTTCTCCTTACAACAATGTACAAAAACAACAGACCAAGAAGGAGAATGATGAATCCCAGGCTTGCAGATACTCCTACATAGATATTTAATTTGACATAACAAAATAAGAAATAGGTTAAATCATTAGTTTGTTCCAATTCCAAATAAATAAATTTGTTCAAGTCCAGGAAAAATGTTTCAAATAATCTGTTAAAAGGAAATTCTAATATGACTTATATATACGTACCTATTATAACCCACTTTGCTCGACTGTTCTTATTGGATGAATCAAAATCTGAAACAACAAGGATAAAGAACACTGGATATTACTCTTTCTTATTTCCCTTCAATATCAGTTTTTTACCAGCTAAAAACTGTGGTAAATATTGATTAAAATTACTGCTAAACATATATAAATAATAATAATAATAAATTTTAAAATAATAAATACATTAAAATTCTCAGTTTTCAATAACTTTCTACATAAAAATAATAATAAATACATAATATTTTTAAAAGTAATTACATTTCGAAACCCGAAATATCATATACTAAATTACTTAAATAGTGAGAAATTGATTAGAAATTTTCAAATTATGAAATACTTAAGGAATTCTTATAATGTTTTTTTATATAATAGATATTTAAGAGTTTTGAATTTTTATTATTCCTTTAAAAATTAACTTTTTTTTAGTCTAATAAGAATGTTATTTACACTAAAAAGTAATAAGTATTTATTTCAATATCTTGCATCCAATATAACATTGGTAAAAATAAATATATAAATATAAATAATAAAAATGTTAATTCTCTAAGATTCTTCTCATAAATACATGGAAAAAATTAAATAGACATTAGTTATGTCCATAAATTAACGGCGGTACTAATTAACTCATGTTCAACCTGCAGCAATAGTTTAGGAAACACGAAAACTAGAGATGATGAAGCAGTAGTTTAAGTCACAAGTAAGGTGCTGTTAAGTAGTGATTAGAAGTTAGTTAAGAGTTGGAAGTTTCTGGTAGCTTTCAGTTATGCTTAGCTGGCACAATTAGTTATAGTTTAGCTTCTTTGTGCTTCTAGAAGCTGTGACTTAGCTCAGCTATATAAACCTTCACTGTAGCAGTGCTTTGTAACTTCTCGCATACCTTATTCATCCTTTAGTTATAATTGATTGGCCAAGCCAAATCCACAAAGTCAACTTTGATTTGGTCCATATTCAAAATAACAAAGCCATATTTAGTTCAATTTTGTCGGAAAGTTTGTCTCTTCCAATATTATAAAAAACAGAAAAATTGAAGTTAATTTCTGTTCAAGTTTATTTTATCCTCTCAACTTTAGGATTCTAGTATTATATCACGTTGAGTAATTTAGATAAAATTTTCACAAATAAGTATTCTAAGGATGAATAAATTTAGGTGTACATACATTCATGTATTTATTTATGTATTTTCACATCTAATATAAACTTATGCGTCAAACACAGAAATATAATGAAGTCTAGCACAAAAATTTTGAACACAAGAATAATGAAATCTAGTACAGAAAATTTAAATCACAAAAAAAAAAAGTAAAATTATTTTTGTTGAGACCAATGCATGGATGCAATATAGTGTTACCATTTAAGAATATCTATTAAAAAATAAAAATAAATAAAAATTTCATTTAAAAGAATAAAGATTACTGCTAAGAATAAAGGTTGTAGCTAGAAAGAATTCATACCAATGCAACCTCCAGTAATATATGGGTTGCCATAAAAGTCTGAGTAGCACTCACACCTCCGAGCAGAAGAAGAAGAAGAATAACCAACAACACGGGTGCAGTTTGAATCCGAAGGTAGATTCACAGTGTTGTTGAGAATCACAAAATCAAGCATGGCTCGAACATAGTTCAAACCCCTCAAATCACCAAGGCTTCTATACTCAATACCATTAACACCATCATAAACTTCGTACCAATACTCTGTCCCAATCAACGCATGAACACATTCATCGCTTGAATTTCTATCCTTCATGCTTTCAAGTGTCACGTTGAATTCTGAAAGGTACAGAGGCAGTGATGTCTCACAGCAGAACCTGCCTAAGCACCCATCGCTTCCTTGTCCGTAACCATAAGCAACGTTGCTGTTAACCTCTTCATTGTCGTGTTGGTCGCAAAGGGTCACACACCCACTCACTTCTAACCCATTAGACACCAAGAATGCGATCTTGTTGCAACCTATGGCCGTGAACTTGTTTTCGACGTTGGAATACGAAAATGGTGTTCCACTGAGGTTTACGAAAGGTTTTAAATCTTTCTCATCTTTGCAGTTCCATCTGAAAATCGGGTTCATGATCTCAACCTGGCTATCCGAAGCATCTATGTTTGTGACCTCAAGGTTTAGGTACTTAAGGTAAGGTTTCTGCTGCTTTCTGCATTCGATTTCAAAGGATTTGTCGGCATAGCATTTTGGATCATTCATTCCAAACGGGTAAGGAATATCAATAGATCCACATGTTGAAATACAATCAGATTGTGATGTAATTGGATAATCAAGTTGTGCAGAACCAATAAATAATAATAATGGACATATTGTGAAGAATATGATACTAAACACTGATAATTTCTGAACCATATTTGTGTGTGAGACTCTCTTAGTTAGCTAGCTAACTATAAGAAATATGTTTCTTTAAGCTTCGTTTTATAACATGGGCATGTTCTGGGTTGGATAGTTTCTGGGAAATTTCTTTTCTTTTGTATGAAAGTCAAATTTGTAGTGATATATATGGTGTTAAAGAATTAATTGGAAGACTAGTAGTAGTTTGACCATGTTACATGAATTTGAAACGTCCAATTATATCAATCCACAAATTCTCAAGTCATAATAACTTTAGAAAAATCTTACTACAAACAAACAAAATTTGATGACTAAACAATCAATTATTTAAATAAATTTTGGGGTACTCACATATCCATCCATCCATCCATGTGTTTTACATTTAATAGGCGCCGCGCCCACGCAGTATTGTTCTTCTTCTGCATCATTCTTGCTGTTCAATTTCCTAATCCTTTCTAATTCCAATGTCACTTCTTTCATTGTTGGCCTTTTCCTCCCGTTCAACTCCAAGCACTGACTGATACGCAAGATTGGCAACTGCAGTAACCATATATTCTTGCTTCTCTAATTCCCTCATGATTCTCTTGTCAACAATCTCAAACAAACAATTCTTTCACATACACACAACAAAATAAGAAGCTAAACTCTTCACTTCTTCAGATTTTATATATGATATTGGTTTCTGTCCAGTTATAAGTTCAACAAGAACAACTCCCAAACTATAAACATCACTCTTCTCTAAACTGACTAGTATGAAAGTATTCGGGATCCAAATATCCAAAAGTACCTTGAACTGCTGTGGTGAGGTGAGTAGCTTCACCAGAAACTATTCTAGATGTTTCAAAATCTGGTTAAGGGATTATCCCCCATTCCAAATGGATAAGGGATTTGAATAGTCCCCCATTCCAGTATGTGGTGAATAGATTGAGGTTTGTGCAAGAGCATGATATTAAAGAAACATAATCATTATATTAACTAGTATTGCAATTTTAGGAACCATCATCTTCTTTAATTGAGTTATCATAATCATACATGTTTATATATGGTTCGATTTATAAAATTTGGCAACATAACTAGTATTGGATGAAGTCAAAGTTTTACTAGTAGCTGTCCCCTCTTTGACTATGTATATGTAATTTGCGTTGACCCGCCATATCATGTCCAATCATTCCTATTTTGCTGCTAAACTTAGAGAAATCTAACAAGGCACGAAGCTTTGAGCGAATACAAATTAACTTAAAGTTGTGATAAACATGAAATCAACGAAATTTCAAAGAAATCAAACCCCGTTTTGAACAATCAACTACATCAACATAGGATACTTCTCTACTTAGCTGAAAATAATAAAAAATTATATTTAAATCCTAAATTTTATTTGAAAACTAAAATTCAGTCACCAAATCAATATTTGAATATGAATACTAATTAGTAGATTTTAAAATTAGACTGGATAAATTAAATTAAATTTTAACAACAATGGGAGAAATTACTAATTAATCCATCACAAGATTAATAATATCTCATAGCTATTAAATGTATATTAATTATATTATTATTTCTCTAACCACACTATTCTTTTTTTTATTTATTTACGTAAGAATACAAACTTAAAATAATGTTTAAGGTAATAATAGGCATAATCTATGAGGAAAATTGTGAAGTGGTTGTAGTTGGCAAGGAATCTGAGGTAGAATATCCAGCCCAGAGTGGATAATCCTCAATTCTATGAAGCTCAATTTCTTGATGGTGGCTTTCATGTACTAATAATTTGGATATTCTATTGAATCTCCCAATCGCTTCTAATTCCAATGTGACTTTTCTCATGGTTGGCCTTCTCTTCCCATTCAAATCCAAGCATCTATATGCAACATTAGCAACTGCAGCTATATGCTCTTTCTCTCCCTCCTTCATTACTCTCTTATCAATTATATCAAAGAGCCTATTCTCTTCCATGGTAACAACAAAATAAGAAGCTAAACTCTTCACTTCATCAGATCTTACACAAGATATCGCCTTCTGTCCGGTTAAAAGCTCAACAAGAACCACTCCAAAACTATATACATCACTCTTATCTGTATATTGACTGGTATAGAAGTATTCAGGATCTAAATATCCAAAAGTACCTTGAACAACAGTAGTCAAATGAGTAGCTTCAACTGAAACAATTCTAGATGTTCCAAAATCTGCAATTTTAGCCCTGTATTTTTCATCCAACAGAATGTTAGTGGATTTGATATCTCTATGATAAATGGGCTGTGATGCAACAGAGTGTAAGTAGAACAAAGCTCCAGCAATTTCATTTGCAATTCTGAAACGCATTTCCCATGTCATCACTTGCAGATCATCATGGAGATATTCGAAAAGGTTTCCATTGGGAATGAATTCATAAACAAGCAGAGGAATTTCTGTCTCCAAACAACACCCCAAGAGCCTCACCACATTCCTGTGGTTGATTTGAGAAAGAACTACGAACTCGTTTATGAATTCTTCAGCATTCTCTTGAACCTTGAACTTCTTGACTGCTACAATTCTACCATCAACCAGCATGCCTTTGTAGACAGTGCCTTGGCCACCCTTTCCGATGATTCTGTTGGGATTGAAGTTGTCTGTGGCCTTTTCTAATTCGGTTAAGCTGAAGAGAACACCTTTGTCCATGTTCAGTTCGGTTGAAGAGAGTATTTGCTGAAGTAACAAACCTCCATTTTTCTTGAAGAACTTGTGTTTGCGTTTCTTTAGCATACTTTTCCTTGCAATTCTGTATAGCAACCATAAACTGAAGAGTAAAATGATGGATCCGAGGCTTGATGAAACACCTAAACAATTTTCTCAATCAAAGATAAATATTAATTACTTTTAGCAATAAGCAATTATATATATGATGGTATTGCTATCTCTACTTTAATGCAACATATGTTGTTACGTGAATTTATAATACAAAATCTTCTCTTTTCTCTCTTCATTTTTCTTTTTTAATACTAAAAGTAAGAACGAAATTGAGATCAAAACGTACCTATTATAGCCCATTTCGATAGACCTTTCTTGCTGGATCCTCCTTCAGCTGAAACGCACCAAGAACCAAGATATATTATTATGGAGTGGATTTAGGCTATATCCCATAACTAACACACAGTTTATTCATTTTGGTAAACAATTAGCTAACCATCACTTTTTTATAAGCTAATGTAAAAAATTAAATAAAAAAAAAAAACTCAAATACACGCAAAATATAATATATTGGCGAAAATTATTCAGTCATATAAATAAAAATTATTTGTTTTAGCTTTTTCCAATAATTTCTTAAATATTTTTTTTTTTTGTATATTCTAGATTTTTTCTCTGGGAAAAAGTTCATTCTTATTGAAACAATAGTCAACATGTTAGAGATGATGTAAGAATGGAAAATTAGATAAATACTTGTAAATTTTATATAAAGTAATTTTATATAAAGTTGTTTGTTAAAAAATATTATATGTTTAATTAAATTATAATTTAATTACTTAAAATATCAATTTAATATAAAATTAATTAGGTGAATGCTACCTAACTCCTTTTAAATTAGAGGGTAATTTATTCTTTATGACTTGTTTGAATCTTATTGGTTCAAGAATGTTTAGGTGTAGTCAACTTTATTAATTCTCTATCTTACTCTAATTTTACAACACAGCCTATTAATTATAGTTGGATCCCTTTTATAATTAATAAATAGTGTTATACAAATCTGTAATTTTCTTTTTTTCACAACTCATAAATTTTTTTATTTTAAAAAAAATAGAAACGTGTGATTGTTGTTAGTTATTTTCTCTCGAATAACACAATTCTATCCTCCTTCAAAATAATACCGCGTCTAAAGAAGATGGGTGAGCTTGCGTCTGTTCATGAGTAATGACTCTTCTTTGTTTAATTGTTTCCTATTATTAGTGAAGCTGTAATTAATGTTTTATTTCTTTTCTTCATTATCTCTATCCCAAATTATCCCACTTCCTTTTAATCCATGTAAGTATTCTCTTGAAAACAAACTGTATATACATGGTGGACAATTCTACAATGAAGAAGTCTTTACTTGCATAAAATGAAGAGCACTCACAAATTTCACTTTAAAAATAAATTAAAATAAAATAAAATACTTCAACCACTCATGCATAGAACGAAGAGTACTCACAAATTTCACTGTGTGCAGGTATGTTCCAAATCATTCAGGCTTATGCAATAAAACATGAAATTAATGATTTTTCTTTTTAAAATTCAACGAAGAATTTCTGTTAAAGATTATGTGCAAAGAAGATGATAAGAATCACATATTTCTATTTTTTTAAATGAAAAAATAGAATTTATGGATTATGAAAAATAAAAAAATTACAATATAAAATTTAAGTAAAATTATTAATTAATTGTATAGAGGGTTCAATTATAATTAATAGATTAGATTAGTAAAATTATAATAAAATAAATAATTAAAGTTAACTACATCCTTCATCCTTTTTAAACCAATAAAAATTAAATTTTTTTTTATGACTGAACCAATAAAAATCAAATAAATCATAGCACTAAGTTACCTATTAATTTAAAAAGAATTCCATAGTATTCACCAATTATCTATAGGTGAGTTATCATGGGAAAATTGAATAACGTAATTAAGGGTATCATACCTACGCATCCTCCTTGAATGTAGGGATTGCCATCATAGCCAATTGGGCAGCGACACGTCCAACCCCGACGTTGTGTTTTGTGTAACATTTGACACACTGCAAATCCCATTATTATTCACACTTGAATTATTAATATTCTGCATCTCGTTTAGAATCTCCCACGCAAGCATTGCAGGTACAGAATCTGTATTCTTCAGCTCACCAAACTTCTCAACCCCACCAGAACCATAGTAATTCTTCAACCACCCTTCCGTCACTATCAAAGCATAGTTACATGGATCTGGTGACGATGATGGCGATTCCGCGTCGTTTGATGGAGGAGCCAGAAACCTAGAATGCGTGCTTACTCCCACGCACTGGCTCGTTAGATCTTGGATCGTCGCATTATACTCCGAAAGCTGCTGCGGCAACGAAGTCTCACAACAGGACATACCACGACAACCTGTTTAGCAATTTAGTCAAATATATCAAATTATCTAATAATTATCGTGGCTGTTGAGATATAACACTAACCTTCGGTTCCGAGGATGATGTTGTTGTCTTGATCGTCGTTGCAGATTGAGACGCAGCCACCAACGGCGGAGCCCTGTGACCAAAGATACGTAACGGTGTTGCAAGCAACGGCAACGAACTTGTTGTAATCTTGGGAATAAACATAAGGGCTTCCGCTTAGGTTTATGACTTGGCTTGCGTTTTTGCTTTCGCAGTTCCAACGGTAGATAGGGTTCTTGATTTCAACGGTGCTTTGGTTAGCATAGATCTGTGTCACCTCAAGATTATTCAAGGATTTGAGGTAAGGCTTGTCATGTGTGCAGTTTATTTCGAACCATTTGTGTGCGTAGCATCTTGGATCGTTCATGCCAAAGGGGTAAGCAATGTCAATGTTTCCACATCTTGATTTGCAACCAGGCTTTGCTATGATCGGATCTTGTGCATATGCCAGTGTTTTGATGATGAACACCAAAATGATAATGATGATATGGAATAATGCAAATGGCAGAATCATTATGCTATATTGTTCCTAAAATAAAATAACTTTGAAGACACATACATATTCATTACTATCTGTATTATGTATATATATATAATGTTGTTACCATTAGAATCAGGGCGGGGTGTGTTCGCGTTGATAATATCAATTTCTGAACAGTGGTAGCTAGGAAGGAAGACAGTTTCGCTGTTTGACCAAATTAAAGTAACATTTGAGCAAGTCCAACCAATATAAATGATATTTTTTCGACTTTAATTTCGATATACAGCTAGATATTTTTTTTTACAATTTATACATAATATTGCAAAATCAGCCCAGGTTTGAAAAATTAAATGAAATATGGGTGCTAAAGTGCATAGAAGATTATCATTCTAGAAGTGCATATAGAGAGAGAGAAGACCTGCCTTTAATTTTGGTTGCTAAAGTGCATAAATATTATCATTCTAGAAGGTTTTTTTTTTTTTTTTACTAGAAGGGTTTATATATGTATTAGAATATTAGATACTATAAATAACAGTATAACCGACTAATAATAGATGAGTAATATTAAGTGTGTATCTGGATTAACATTTGCAAATAAACATTCATACAAACGTACTTTTATAAAATTAATTTTGATGAAAATTGAAACGATGTTAATATAATTTGTGTTTAGATATTTTTTCACAAACATGCTTTTGATAAAATGAATTATGTTTGGATATATATTAATCAAAATCACGTTAGAATATAAAATTATTAAAATTGACATAATTTATATTATTTTTTATATTATTTTTTGCAAAAGATAAATATTATTATATAAATATAATATGTTAACTAAAATATATTTAAATAATAAATATTATCATATGATTTAATAAACAAAAAATTAGATATATGTAACTTTGAGAAAATATAAAATAAATATGAAATTATGTACTGATCAAATTGGCATGTATGATAAGTTGATGTAGCAGTTAAAACATGTATATACAATGCGGATAAACATAAATATATGGATGTATGAAAATTAATATAAAAATTACTCATTTTGTTTGGAATATAAATTTAATAACAACATTAAAATTAATCTTCTTTGTATCTGAGTTATTATGAAAAAACTCTTTTAAAAAAAAATATGAAAAAGAATATAATTAATAGAAAATAAATTAGTATGTCATAAAATTTCAAAAATATTTTAAATAGAACGTATGTTTGGAGAATGTTCAATGATGATGAAAATAAAATAAAAAAAATTAAATAAAGACGAACATGAAAGACAAAATTTACGTTTGTTGGATGTTAAACTAAACCCACATTAATATTTTGAGATTTTAGAGATTCGTTCAACTCTGCTGTTTGGGGCAGGTGAGATTATGTACTGATCAAATTGGCATGTATGATAAGTTGATGTAGCAGTTAAAACATGTATATACAATGTGGATAAACATAAATATATGGATGTATGAAAATTAATATAAAAATTACTCATTTTGTTTCGAATATAAATTTAATAAAAGCATTAAAATTAATCTTTTTTATATCTCAGTTATTATGAAAAAACTTTTTAAAAAAAAAATATGTGAAAAAGAGTATAATTAATAGAAAATAAATTAGTATGTCATAAAATTTCAAAGGCATTCTAAATAGAACGTATCTTTGGAGAATGTTCAATGATGATAAAAATAAAATAAGAAAGCCAAATAAAGACGAACATAGAAGACAAAACTTATGTTTCTAGATGTTAAACTAAACCCACATTAATATTTTGAGATTTTAGAGATTCGTTCAACTCTGTTGTTTGGGGCAGGTGAAGTCTATCCCACTCAATAAGTGTAATAAGATAGGTTCTAACTTCTAACCCAAGATATAACACCTTATTAATTAGTATAATTTTAAATATTTCTTTAATAAACAGAGACACATGCATAAATCGTATTTGATTGTAGTTTAAATTCTGTCAAAAAACATGAGGGTCGAGACAATGGAGAGCGGGGGAGAGGATAATCCTGTGAGGGTGATACATGGTGAGGCTTCCGACAATGCCAACAGACGAAATAAGGGGGAGAGCGGGGGAGGGCAGACATCAAGCGTTTTGGAGGGCGGGTTAAGGGTATCTTCATCGAGAGTCTCTTTCAGAGACAAGGTATTAGGAGAAGCATCGAAAGCTATTGGGATAGCAGATACATTGGTAGGAGAGAAAATGGTTGAATTAATACCTCCGGATGAAGAAGATATCCCAGGTGTCACATTCACATCAGAAGTAAGGGAGATCCTTTCGGAGCCGTACAAAGGTTCTGTTGTTATCAAAGTACTAGGTAAACACTTCAGTTACACAGCCTTGATGCACAGACTTCGATTAGTCTGGCGGATCAAAGGGGGATATCATCTCATGGATGTTGGATTTGGCTACTTCTTGGTTAAATTTGATGATCCTGAAGATAGACAGAAGGTCCTTACAGGAGGACCTTGGACAATTGCAGGAAATTATCTTGCAGATAAGCCATGGTGTAGTAGTTTTAACTTTTAAGGCTTGTGAAAAATCCTTTGGCTCCACCTTAGTTTGGACCAAAATCGTGGGACTGAGCATATGGTACTATCACAATAATGCCATGATGCGTATTGCGGAGGCAATTGGAAAACCGATCAAAGTAGACTTGGCAACTACATCGGCTGATAAGGGTAGATATGCACGAGCCTGCATACAAATAAACCTTGGTGAACCAGTCAAGAGGAAGATCAGAATCGATGGACATGTATATGATATTGAGTATGAAAACTTATCCTTGATCTGTGAGAGCTGTAATTGCTTTGGCCATGTCACCGCAGAGTGTCAAAAGAATACATCTAAATTGAATACTGCACAGGAAGCTGTCATGGAGGCACCATCACTTGATATTCCGGCAGAAGCAACGGCCGTGGAAAAAATTTTTGAATTTGGAAAACCAATCAATTATAATGCACCAATCACGGAAAAGGAAAATTTGGTACTTGATTGCAATCATTCTAATGATGATGCTCCCACAAATCACGGAAATCATGCTGCAGATGAGAGAGATTGGATGGAGGTTAAAAAAAAAAACAAAAAGGAAAAAGATGGGCTTACCTCTAAGTTGGCCCAAACAAGGTTTGCACAAGGAAAAAAGCTTCAACGAGTTCTCAAACTGGGCCAACTAAAAGGGCTCCCACGGTTAGCTCTTCGGGTCGGAAAACGGGCTTCCGGAATTCAACCCCAACCGCTTCTGTTCGTGACCCGCCGACCAAAACTCCATTGCCATCCAACTCCCACAAGCGCCGGCGCTCTCCCTCATTGCAAGCATCCCCCGTTGATGTCAGAAACACGGAAACACTTGCTGTAGCGTCAGTGGCGTCAAACTCGGCGGACCCAGTCCCAAGCTCATTCGCCGACGCAAAACCGCTTAACATGGTCACCAACGTTTCTCATTCAACGGAACCCACAAAACCAGTTACCAATGACAATGATGGACGTCCTGGAATTATTACACCTACGGTTTTGGTGGCCTCGGTGCAAAAATCTTGCGTCGTTGATGTCTCACACAAGCAAAGGCATGATGCAAAACGGATGACAACTTCCAAGGAGAGGAAAGTGGATTCTCAAGGTGAGTTAACACGGCCTGTTTTGATTACAAATGGGCTTGAGGGGAAAACGAATTTGGGATTGGCCCAATGGGCGGGGAATGGAACAAATGGTCTCGAAGACTTGATGCATAACACCCGGTGATGTCAGGTTGTCTTGTTCTTTCTCTTCAACAATTTTTCTATCGATAGTTACTTTAATATTATAAGTTGGAACATTAGAGGAGCTTCAAATAAAATGGCTCGTGTGCATTTAAAGGATTTAATTCGCAAATACAATCCTTCTATTTTTGTTGTTGTTGAAATTCATATTCCTTTCAATACTGTTAAAGGTTTTTGGAGTGGTTTAGGTTATCAGCCTATGAGTATTGTTGAATCATCTGGGCATAAAGGTGGAATTTGGTGCCTTACCAACTGTGTGAATCTCCAATGCAGAGTTCTTTACACTATGGATCAATGTCTTACTTTGGAAATCAATTGGACTGGTAAAATTTGGATTTTGAGTGCTATCTATGGAAGTCCCCAGTATTCGAACATGTTAAATCTTTGGAGCCATCTCAACTCTATCGCCCCTCTTATTGATCAACCTTGGCTAGCTCTGGGTGACTATAATGAAGTGGTGGCTAAGCATGAAGTTCAGGGTGGTCCCTTCAATTTTTCTCGCAGTTCTCTTTTTCAGGACACTCTTAACTCGTGTGGCCTAATGGAATTGTGTTCATCGAGAAGAGTTTATACCTGGTTCCGGAATTGGAGTGCCAGAGTTGGTATTGCTAAAAAATTAGACAGAGTGTGCTGCAATATTGATTGGCGCCTCATTTTTCCTGAGGCTTTCTCTGAAGTTCTCTGTCGCCTCTCTGATCATTGTCCAATCCTCGTTCGTTGCTTGGGTATTCCTCAGAAAAAGAAGGTGTATAAACCATTCCGTTTCCAAGCTGCTTGGATAACTCACCCTGATTATAAATTAATCGTTCAACAAGCGTGGCAAAAGTCTGCTTTGGATGTTCATTCTAAGCTTCGGGTTGTCCAGAATGATTCCATAGAGTTTAATAAAAATGTTTTTGGTAACATCTTTGTCATGAAAAGGGAACTTGAGATGCAGATTGACTCCTTGTAGCGCTTTACTGGCCTTATTCATGATCCTGAGCTTTTAGCCAGAGAGAAACTCCTAAGAAGCGATTATAACTCTGTCCTGCTTCAGGAAGAACTACTTTGGTATCAGAAGTCTAGAGAGCAATGGGTCAGGTTTGGTGATAGGAATACGCATTTTTTCCATGCCCAAACTATTGTGAGGCGTAAGGCTAATAAGATTCATGGCTTGCTTCTCAGCGACGGTTCCTGGTCTAATGATCTAGAGGCTCTTCAACAGGAAGCTTTTTCCTTTTTCAGAAATCTATTTTGTAAATCTGAGCAAGTTGACATTAATTGTATGGGGGAGTTTCCAATTTCCTCTCTCTCTCCTGATGCTTGCCACGCCCTCACTAAGCCAGTAACTTTATTAGAAGTCAAATCCGCTGTGGATAACATGAGCTCTTTCAAAGCACTGGGCATGGATGGTTTTCAAGTTTGTTTCTTTAAGGAATATTGGGATATTGTGGGCCTCGACGTCTGGAAAACTGTTAGTAATATCTTCCTTGGAGAGGCTCCTAACCCGGCTTTGCTTGAAACTCTAGTGGTACTTATTCCAAAGTGCGAATCTCCAACTCGAATGAAGGATTTCAGACCCATCAGTCTTTGCAACGTGGTCTACAAAGTCGCAACCAAGATTTTTGTTAACAGGTTGCGCCCTTATCTGAACGACATCATCAGTCCTAATCAGGGTGGCTTCATCCCTGGGAGAGGAGCTCCAGACAACATCATTGTGGCACAAGAGATTCTCCATTTCATGAGGAAAACAAAGTCTAAAAAAGGTACCATTGCTTTCAAGATTGACTTAGAAAAAGCATATGATAGCATTGACTGGAGGTTTTTGGAACATGCCTTGGTTAGATTTGGGTTCCCTGTTTTGTCTATTAAGCTTATTATGAATTGTGTCAAAGCATCCTCTTTATCTATTTTGTGGAATGGAGCAAAATTAGAAGCAATGCATCCGTGTAGAGGTCTTCGTCAAGGGGACCTAATGTCACCGTATTTGTTTGTCATTTGTATGGAAATGCTGGCTTCTTTTATTACTAAGCAGGTACAGGATAATGTTTGGGATCCAGTGGCAGTTTCTAAAGGGGGTCCTCAAATCTCTCATTTGATGTTTGCTGATGATTTATTACTCTTCTGTAAGGCTAGAAAAAGTCAGGTGCATCGTATTATGGAAACTTTAGAGCTGTTCTGCAAGGCTTCAGGGATGAAGGTTAACCTGGATAAGTCCAAAGCCCTTTGTTCTAACAATGTTTCTCATAGAAGGCGTGATTTACTCTCCGATGTTTCGCAAATTCGTTTCACTCATAGTTTGGGCAAATACTTGGGGGTGAATTTAAATCACCCAAGAGCTACTAGGCAGGCTTGCTAGGATACTCTTTCTCGGATCAAATCAAGACTTTCGGATTGGAAGGGTAAACTTCTAAACAAGGCAGCCCGGCTATGTCTAATCAAATCTGCTGTTTCTTCTTTGCCAATTTACCAGATGCAGGTTTTCTCTTTTCCTACAACGACTTGTTCTGAGATTGATGGGCTAATTCGCAGATTTCTTTGGAAGGGTAAGGTTGAAGGACGAGCCCTCAGCTTGATTAATTGGAGTACAGTTGTAACCCCAAAGAAATATGAAGAGCTTGGGATTAGGGATGCTGCTTGTGTAAACACAGCCCTTCTTGGTAAGCTTATTTGGCAACTAAATCACTCTCAGGATAAATTGTGGGTCCAAATCATGCTTGCCAAATACATTCAAAATGGAAATATTATGGGCTTGCATTCCCCTTCTCCAGTCTCAGGTACCTAGCGTAGCATCCTAAAGGCACTTGTAAAGCTACAACATGGCTTCATTTGGTTTACAGGGGAACGGGAACAATCATTCTGGTATTCTCATTGGCTTCCATGTGGTTCTTTGGCATCAAAGCTCCCTTTTGTTCATATTTCAGACACCGATCTTCGACTGTCTGATCTCTGGAGAAATGGTGCTTGGAAGTTGGATGGCTTGTATACGACATTGCCAGATTGGCTGACACAGCTTATTCTTACCATCAATCTAGATAGTCAAAGTATCAATGGAAAAGGATGGGTGTGGAAGTCTAACTCATCTCACGTCTACTCTACCAAAGATGGATACAACTGGCTAGCAAATCTCAAACATGGTTGGAATACTGTTGATAACTGGATGTAGATTTGGAACTTGAAGGTGCTAGAAAAGATTAAAATGCTGCTTTGGTTAGTTTTCCATGATGCCATCCCTAATGCTTCATTTCGTTTCAGACGTCAGCTGGCAGCATCGGATGTGTGTACGCGATGTGCTAATTCTACTGAAACGGTGGCTCACTGTTTCTTCTCCTGCCCAAAATCCCATTCGATTTGGTTACGGTTTGGTTTTCAGCCTCCTCATTCTGCTTCCTCATCTGTTTTTCTTGATTGGGTTCGTTCAAACTGCGTCTCAAATGCGTCCTTATTTTGTGCTATTCTTTGGTGGATTTGGAGAGATAGGAATAACGATATCTTTTGCCCCAGAAATTCTTGGAGTTTGGATAAGATTGTTGGGTCAAGCAAGCACGGCGCAGGTGAATTTGCTTTCCTCTCATCTTCTGGTCATAGTTCCTTTTCCCCCCTCTTTGGTTTGGATTGGAACCCATCCCCCGCCAATTGTGTGAAAGTTAACTGCGATGGGAGTTTCTTTATTTGGGGACAGTTAGCTTGTTTTGGGTGCATTATTAGAGACTCAAGTGGACTTTGCTTACGTGGTTGTTCAGGGAACATTAGAGCCAACAATAGTCTGGTTTGTGAACTTTTCGGAATCTGGCATGGTTTGCATCTTGCGTGGGAATCTGATTTCAGAAATGTTATTTGTGAGACAGACTGTTGGGAGGCTTATAATCTTCTCCATCAAGATTGCACACATATTTGTGATAACAAAGATTTCATTCTGAAGATTAAGGACATTCTTCTTCGGCAATGGAACGTTCGAATTATGCTTATTCAGCGCTCAGCCAATGGTGTTGCGGATTTTTTGGCGAGGAATGCAGCAACATCTCAGCTAGCTTACTCCGAGTAGCATACTTCTTCGGATAACCTTTTGTCTCTTTTGCAACATGATCTTGTGATCTAATTTTGCTTATTTCTCTTGTCAACAAAAAAAATAAATAAAATCGTATTTGATTGTAAGACAAAATAATTGAGAAGGCTAATAATACCAAGTGTATTTCCAAGGCATATATAGCATATAGGCAGCATATATATTAAAACTATTTGATTATAATTTTTTTAAAAAAAATTGATAAAACCCATATAATTCCTCATTCATTTTTATTTTCTTTGTATACTACGTATGTATACGAAAATATTGATTTTATTTACAAAATGATAAGAGATAAAGACAAATAAATATTTGGACTTAATAAAACTTATGAACTAATGTGTCCTACTTTTTATCATTCTAATTTTGCCTTTTCTCCACCCTACGTCGTCACTTTCTCTTTAATGTCCACCTACCTCTTCAAAGTAGTTCTAACTACTCAAATAATTAAATTAATTAAATTTCAGATAATAGGACTTAAAAAAATCGTAAAATGATCAAATAGAGACCATAACGTTTGCTTCATTTGATATTATTCTTCAATTCATCATGACTTAATTAATTAGGCTAGATTTAAAGTTCTCTTATGTTGATAGAAATAAAAGGTGTATATGAGTATTTGTAAATTGTAAAGCCTTTTATGAATAATGCTACGAAATCAACGTTAGGGGACGAATAGAGAGCCAATAAGTGTAATTAGGGAAATAGTAGGTGGTAAAACAGGAAAAAGAAAAAAAAATGATATTGACTTCCCTAATATTGGCTATTTAGATTTTTTCGTCCATAAATTAGATGCCTGATCCAACTAATTTAAATTCCTTCAAAAATAAAAATAACTATGCTACGAAGTCTACTTTACACAATCTATAATAGCCAATAAAGCTATAAAAACTAAAGCCCAAACAAAAAAAAATTAGGATTTTTCTATTCACAAATTAACTCCATAATTGACTTCTAATAATTAGCTCCCAATAGATTTTCAACTGATGAGCAATCTTCAAATTCGTACATATAAAGTTCTTAAGACATAAACGTGTATAATAACTCCAGTAAGATAATATAATATAGGAATATGTAGAGAGTACAGTATAATAAGAACTTCTCCAATTATTTGATTCTAAGAATAGGCATAACCTCAGAGAGTTCTCTGCTGCTACTTGTAGTAGTTGTAGTGGTATGCAATGTTTCTGACACATTAGAATATCTATCCCACAGTTGGTTATCTTCATTCCTATCAATCTCAATTTCTTCATAGTTTTCTTGTGCCGGATCACCACTCTTCCAATAATCCAATCTTCTAATCCCTTCCAATTCCAAGGTAACTTCTTTCATAGTAGGCCGTCTTCTCCCATTCATCTCTAAACACCTATATGCAAGATTAGCCACTGCAATAATATGTTCTTTCTCTCCCTCCTTCATCACTCTTCTGTCAACAATCTCAAATAGCCTATTCTCCTCCATACACACAACAAAAAGCGAAGCTAAGCCCCTCACTTCATCGGATCTTATAGCCGGCGATATCGCCTTTTGTCCGGTTAAAAGTTCAACAAGCACCACTCCGAAACTATACACATCGCTCTTATCAGTAAACTGACTAGTTTGAAAATATTCAGGATCTAAATATCCAAAAGTACCTTGAACTACCGTAGTGAGATGAGTAGCTTCAGCAGAAACTATTCTAGAAGTTCCAAAATCTGCTACTTTTGCTCTGTACTTTTCATCCAATAGTATATTTGTTGATTTGATATCCCTATGATAAATTGGTTGAGAAGCAATTGAGTGTAAGTAAAACAATGCCCCTGCAATCTCACTTGCAATTCTCAATCTCATATCCCATGTCATTGGTAAATCTTGATCATTTTGTTCATGAAGATATTCGAAAAGGTTGCCACTGGGAATGAATTCATAAACGAGCAAAGGAACTTCAGCCTCCAAACAACACCCCAACAACTTAACCACATTTCTATGGTTAATTTGAGAAAGAACAAGAAATTCATTGATGAATTCTGCGGTGTTTCCTTGGACTTTGAACTTTTTCACTGCAACGATTTTGCCATCTACTAGCATGCCTTTGTAAACGGTACCTTGGCCTCCTTTTCCAAGAACTCTGTTTAGGTTGAAGTTATCAGTGGCACTTTCTAACTCGTTTAAGGTGAAGAGAACAACTTTGTCAAGATTTTCTTCGCCTGATGAAGATAATTTTTGTTTTAACAACAAACCGCCATTTTTCTTGAAGAAGTTTTGCTTGCGTTTCTTTATTATTCTCTTCCTTATAAGTTTGTACAACAACCATCCACCAAGGAGTAAAATGACTGACCCAAGACTTGATGAAACTCCTGCACACATGTCAATTTTTTGATATAATATTAGTTTTATGAATAAATCTAAAACTACACACATTCATGCATTTATTCATATATTTTTATATTTAAAAATTTATCCATCAAATATAGAAATAATGAAATATAACATATAAATTTTGAGTATAGGAATAATAAAATTTAAATTACAGAAAAAAAATAAAAATTATTTTTTTAGAATGGATGAATGAATATATGTATATAAAATGATACTTAGCTTAATTTCTCAATGCTTTTATATTCAATATGAAAATACACGTACCTATTATAGCCCACTTGGATCCATTTTCTTTACCGGATGCCACAGCTGAAACATAACCAAGTTAAATTGTAGAACCAGTGATATTATACAAAATAGAAACTCACGTACGTGTAGTTAACAATGAAGTTAATACCTAGATTATAATTTACTGAAACATGTTAAATTATCACACCTTTACAACCACCTTCAATATAAGGATTGCCATCGTAGCCATCGAAGCATCGACACCTAAAACCCGAGGTATTGTTGGTTGGAGACGTAAGACTGGAAACGTTACAACGAGCATGGGAAGAAGAGAAGGTTGAATTGATCCCCAAATCATAGCGAATCTCCCACTCAAGAACCGCAGGAACACCATTCATGTTCTCTACGTTACTAAGCTTCTGAATCCCCAAACCATAACTCTGAATCCAAGCATCACTCACAACCATCGCATAGCTACACATGTTGCTCCCACTTCCACCATCTCCAAGATCCCTTATTGTTGCGTTGTACTCCCAAACATGCATTGGCAGTGAAGTCTCACAGCAGTATCTCCCATGACAACCGTCGTTTTCGAATTCAACCTCGCCTACTGCTTCATCGTCGTCGCAGATGGACACGCAACCACCAACCGTTGACCCGTTGGAACGCAAGAACCCTAGTTTGTTGCAGCCAATGGCCATGAATTTGTCATATTCTTGGGAATACACGTAAGGGCTTCCTCTTAGGTCTATGATAGCGTTTTTGCTTTGGCAGCTATAGTAGATTGGGTTCTTGATCTCCACCGCGCTAATCTGTCGCACAAATATAATACGGTTAGATATATAATCATTCATGTGTTTAAATAGCTGTGAAGTAAAGTAGAAAAAAAGGATTTATGTATGCTTACATTTTCATAAATTTGTGTCACTTCAAGATTGAAAGATGCAAGATAAGGCTTGTTATTTTTGCACTCTATCTGGAAAAATTTGTGAGCATAGCAATTGGGATCGTTCATCCCAAAAGGGTAAGCGATGTCAATGTTCCCACATGTGGAAACACAACCAGGTTTTGCTATGGTTGGATCTTGTTCAAATGCCAATAACAGTGGATATATGGAAATTATTATCATCAAAATGATGATATGAGAATACGAGTGAAATGCAGATTGAAGAATCATGGCTTAGCTTGAGGTAATATGCATTTGTGAAGAACTAGCAAGATATATACATGTGTAAACTCCGAATTATATATATAGCGTTTGGCACTATGAAATTCCATAGCTTTCCGCGTTAACAAGTCAAATATTTAGTTTTACCTCTTCAATGGATTATTAAAGCTGTTTCAAATTGAACTCCTGTTATTTTATGTTACCTGAAGTTTTTGGACTAATTCGAATTGAATGGCTTGACCAAATTATTGACTAAGTCGTTGAACCAAAAAAACACAATAATACAAATTAATATATGGTTCTTGGTGCAGGTAAATATTTTTTTCTGATTCTGGACATGTGGAGAGTTCTCTCAAAAAAATTAAGTTAAAAAATATATATATGAACAGAAACATTGGTGATGGAGATGATGTATAATTGGAGATATATATTGGCCAGCTGGCCAATCACTGCAAAATTAGAAGACTCCAAAAATTGAAAATGTCAGCACCTTTATTGTTATTTCAACCCAAAAAAAAAAGTGAAGGGCGTCATCAAAGGCAAAATAACACTAAGAGTGAGTGTAGGGCATATCCGTATATGCCATAGAATATGCTTTGGCTTATTTGCTCCACTATCTACTACTTATTGTTACACCCAACATGTTCCCCTCACTAGAGCACTATCATCATTCTATTTTGCTCTCGTCACCAACTCATGCTCCTTCCTCAAACTACCTTCATTCCTTGCTTTTTTTCCTTCCACCACCGGCAGCAGCAGCCAAAATGAATCTCAATTTCAGATCCTCCTGCTGGGAGGATAATAATGGTGTTTGCAGCAGAATCATCAACAGTAACAGCTATGGCTTCAAAAGGAGCGAGAGTAGGTTGATTCCTACTTCTTAATTGGGACATAGTTTTAATTTAAACCTTGACCTACCTCAAGGGCAACCACTGATCCTTTGGCAATGTTATTCCATATCACATATATATCATCATCAGAATATGCAATAATAAGAATATTACTGTGTGAGCAACCTTTATTTTGTGTTTGATCTATGTCTTATTTATTTCTTGTTATTGTTGCTCATGAAACATATATATGTGCTTTCAATAATTATAATATTATATATATTTATCTGTGGTGGATTTTAATTTCTTCTGCTTTTCATACATAGGATTGATGAACTCAGAACTCTGCCTTAGCTTATCTTGTTTACTGATTCCAAAATTATATTTTAGTTTATTTCCAGATACAGGTATGTCTATCTTAGGTATGAACAATGATGGCGGGCCTCATCCCTTTATATAGTATATAAATTATTAGACTATAATATGATTCTATTCCATGTAAAATTGTACAAACCACACGGCGTGTGTATATATGCCTAATAATATATAATTTATATTAGAAAAATTCTACTATAAAAAAATTAAATTTTTTTTTATAAGAATAATTGTTATATTTAAAAATTTATTTTTCTCATAATAATAATAATATTGATTACGTATCAAATTTTAATAACATAAATTAACGATTAAAATTTAATCAAAATATCTATAATTACTGAAAGATATTTTAATGTCTTTATCAAATATTATTTTTTATATTATTTAATAATTATTATGTCAGCAATCAGCGATTCGTTCAGTTGTCCTTTAATTTCATTCGTTTATTTTGACAAAAGAATAGACTACTCTTGTTAAAGGTTAAAGCAAAAGTAGGTCGATATTCAACGGAAGAAAATTAAAGGGAAATACTCTGGTCATTTTATAGCTAGTTTACTGCATTGATAAGAATTCCAATAAGGCAATAAGGGAAATACTCTGGTCGTTGCTAACAATTTATAGTTGCTAACAATTTATAGAACTCGGATGAATATATATTTTGACATAGAAGAAATGTTTACCAATAAAAATAATTTTTTTTTAATTAATGTTATTATGTTAAAACCTTTTACTCTCTCATTTATCACTCATTTGTATTTTGATTCGGTTTTTAATGTATATTGAATTGAGAATATTTAGATAATCAATATGGATTGGGCTTCTCTTATTTTATTGAATTTTTATCTCTCGTTGATTATCATTGGCAAAAAATTATTACCTACCTAACATGAATATATTCAATTATGTCATTTATTATTTGTAAGATATTTTGTTCTTTATTTCTTTTTTTAAAAAACATTGTTATTAATTCATTTAATTGTATATTATGATGATTCTTATAGATTCATTTTTTTTATTAATTGCATATTTTCATTTTATTTTATTTTATTTTAAACAGTATTATCATTTTTTATCATTGTATATTTTTATATTTTTGGTGTACTATATTTTTTATTTAAATTAAAATTTTTTTATAAACTGTTTTAATTAATTCTTTTAGTTTAGAAATTTTGTTTTTATACACATTAATAGTACATTTTTCATTTCTTTTTACTCTATTTATTTTAATAATAAGTTTTTCATTTTCATTTTTGTACTTTTTGTTTAGATATATAAACGTATATATTCAATATTATTTCATAAATATTATATTTTTTTTACCTCAATATAACAAAATAACAAATTATTTTCATACTATTTTTTTAAAATTGTTGTCGTTTAAGGTTTCCTTCATATTATTTCTTCATTTTTTTCTTCTTCTATTTTTTAAATATTTGTTTTATATTTTTCCGCCTCGACAACTATTAACTAGCATGATATATGTATATATTTATTGTGGATGTTATATGCACAACATTATAAATGTTATATACGTATTGTATTATGGATGTTATTTATTTTTAATATTTATAAATTATGGATGTCATAGGCATAAAATAACATCCATTATGCATATAACATTTATAATTTCATACATATAATATTTATAATTACATGTAAATATATAACATCCAAAATATTCAATAATAACATCTAAAATTTATTATTTATTATATTTTCATTTAAATGTTACCAATCATTTTTTTTTATTTTACTACATGTTATATTAGCAAGTAATAACATATTCAATTTAAAAAAAAAATGTATATTTAATGATTGAAATTATTATAAAAAAAAATGAATCGTATATATTGAAATGGTTAATGAATAAAAATAAATACTACCACATTTATACACATTTATAAAAGGAAAGTATTTAAGGGAAAGCATTGGTTTATTATTGTATTAATATTCCACTCTAATTGTGGAGTTATTCATCCAATACCTCAATGCATTAATATTTTATATGATAATGCCTAATATGACATGAAATATGCGCTAAAAATAAGTTGTTTAACCTCTTCACTGTGATTATGTGCCATAATCAATATCGCTAAACGTTATTGTTTAGAGAGCATGGACGAGTTATATTTCATTTTAGATGAATTTAATATGCTTTGGGTCCATTTTGGTGGCCTAATTTTGAAAACGGTACCATGAAACAATGTTGTGAAATTTATTAATGGAACTTATGTATGAATGTAACTGAAAAATAAGAATGAATATGTGGGATGAGTTTGTCTAATTAGGAAGAAGAATTTTTATTTATTAATCGGACAGAATTATAATCTGAAAATAGAGAGTAGTTTTGGATTAAGAGGGAGCAAAAATCAAAATGAGAATAATTATTAGGAATAAGTAACAAAGAATTAAGAGCATATGACTGCATGATTAGCTATAGTATGGCGCTATGCTCTAAATCTCCATGCTTAGCTACCAAATTAATTAACTAATAATAGTAGCTTGGAAGAATGGGAATACTCTGCTCATTCCTGAAAAAGTTGTCAGGATCAACCGCAGTTTAATCTTCACGAGCCTCTCAAAGTTGCCATTGAAGTATTTAACCCCATAAACCTTCCCTTGTTCATAACTATCCTTACCAAACGTATTGATTCCAATGTCAATGTCTCTATAATTCAAGAACGCGCTTCTTGGATTCTTTGACACAAATGGAGTCATGTAACTGTACAAACTCCTCGCCTCATTAACAAATTTCCGAGCCGCTGCAGGCGATGGATCATCCCAATTCACAAAATACTGAATCTTGAACAAGTTCCCGGCACGATGAGGGAAAGCCGTGGCGTTTGCCAGAATCTCAGCCATCTTCCCGCCATAAGGATTGAACACGAGAGCTACCTTTCCCGCCAAAATCTTTTTTGATATCCCCTCCAGCCCCTCTTTCGAGATCGGAACCTGAACATAATCAGATTTTCTCTTGAGGAAGCCGAAGGCAGCTGAATTGAGATGCCGATTCAACACTATCCCCGGCATAACACCGATCTTGTAATCATCAGGCTTATTCAACCAAATCACAGCTTCAATCCATCTCATCTCGGTGCAATTCTCTTTCCCGATTCCAAGAATCGGGAACTCCTTCCTCAATATCGAAACAGCCTCATCAACGCCACCGAGAAAAAACGCCACCACACTGGCTGTAACCGTTTTGTTCTCCTCAGAACCCGAAGGCGACAAGCTAAGCCTCATGAAAAACCTTTCATCAATGGTTGGAGCAACTTGTTGCCACTGAACGGTAAGATCAATTGCATTCTCTTCCAGAGTCCTTGCCACTTGAAAAACGGTTACAGTTTCAGGTACCGAAACTAACTTAACCGTGTAGGATAAAACTACACCAAAGCTGGCTCCGCCGCCGCCTCTAATAGCCCAAAAAAGATCCTCCCTCATTGACTTTCTATCAAGTATTCTTCCCTTAACATCTACGATTTTCGCATCGATTACATTATCAACGGATAAACCGTATTTTCTCAGCAAGGCACCGTAGCCTCCGCCGCTTATGTGGCCACCAACACCAAGAGTAGTGCACAGTCCGGCGGGAAAGCCGTGGATTTTGCTGTTCTTCCATATATTATAGTGAAGTTCGCCGAGAGTTGCTCCTGCTTGAACTGTGGCAACTTGTTTTGCTATGTCAACAGTTATTTGCCGGAGATTGAACATGTCAAGAACGATGAAGGGTTGTTTGGAGACATAGGAAAGGCCTTCGTAATCATGGCCGCCGCTTCGGATCCTGATTTGGATCCCAATGGTCTTGGCGCAGATAACTGCTGCTTGAACTTGGGATTCTTGAAGGGGTGTGATGATGATCAATGGCTTTGGTGTTGTGCTTGTGTTCCACCTGGCATTGCGGATGTAGTTTTCGAGAAGTGTGGGGAAAGAAGCGTTGGTTCTATCAAAGACTATGTTGGAGGCAGGTGTTGATGAGTTTGGGCCGTGTGAGAGGCAATGAAGGAGTGTGCCATAGAGTGATAGTGTTGGTGATGCCAAAGAAGAAGAAATTAGGGTTAGAAGAAGAGAAGTTGCAAAGAGAAATGATGAAAGAGAATAAGCTGGTTTTTCTGCCATAGATGGGTTTATGTGTGGAGATTTAGAATTTGGTGTTGCTAATGGCATGCTTTTATTACCAAGCCAACAGGATCCGTTAACCGTTACTAATAATGATATATTAAATTTTCAAACACTAATAGAAAATTTTAGTAACTTAAAATCACTTTATTCATTAACTAGATTAGCTTATGTTTGCAGTCAAAAGAAGTGGGAACTTAATTTAGTGGTTAATAATAAATATCTGGTAAAAAATTAATTTTTATTTTGCAAATTTAAAAAATACTGTAGTTAAAAAAGTCATATTTATTTGATTTAATATTATTTTTTATGTTTAAGACTTTACGGTTTGAATATAATTTTTTTTAATTTAGAGTCATCGTCATTGTATTACTTAATTAATAAGTTTGACATTACTTTTTTAATTTAAACAAAGTAATAATTTTAAATAAATAAAAGAAAGAAAAAATGGCAAAATTGATCTCACTTTCATAAACTAACAAATGTGGTCAACTATTCATATATAATATAAATTCAGAACGGCACAATTCATAAGCTCATCATAATTGGATCTTTGACCCGTTCAAAGAACCGAACGTGAGAAGAGAGGATTTGTCTTACCTTAACAATTCTATATGTAGTTATGAAAAGATCTTCTAACCGAGCATGCAAGTATATTTTTGTTAGTTGGTGTCTTAACTTTCTTCTTCACCTTCGTAGGATCATAGCATCTTCCAGACTATTAAACTGTTATTACATCATCATTATCGTCATCATATATTTTATAACAATTTATAATATAATATAATATAATATAATATAATATAATATAATATAATATATGTACGGAATGTACCTTCGAGGGGTTTGGGACTACCGGCGTAACCGGTGGTGCCAAGACGGAAGGTTGGAGGTTTATGTGAAAGGTGGATGTGCGCCAGCAGAACTTCTCCAAATAAGGATTTGGGAGTTCTCCTAACGCATGCAGTGTGGTAGGGTTTAGAAGACGTACCTGAGAGAGGAGTGGATCCTCTCTTTATATACCCATAATGCTCTGCGTTATTTTGGGAGTAAATCTGTGAGGAATCAGCGCAAATATGACTCGATTCTCCGTATATTTATTGAGATTGCATGTGATAAATCCATACAAGATCATGATTAATGATGTCATGATCCTTCATGGATTTATTGGACAAGACGTTGGGCCGTATAATATTGGGCCGGGCATATCGAGCCAGGGGCTCGATATGTGCAT
>JASCZI010211518.1:81370-94195 GCA_036250425.1 Stylosanthes scabra
AAGGTGAACCATTGACTAGCTAGACCGGTGAGAGTGGTCGGAAAGGCCCGACATTTGACCGCATCAACTGCACCATCACAGATCATCCGATGCTCGAAGTCATTAAGGTGGATATGAGGATCGGAGGACCCGTCGTATTTCATATCAGTCGGTTTAACAAAGTGCTTAGGGGGGTGGACTTTCAGAATCCGACTAGAGAATGGAGTGTGGCCGTCAATGGGTGGGGTGGCACTCCGATCTCTGGTTCTTTTGTAATGCTTGTAGGTCCTCCTTCGCGGGTTGCGATCTCTTCCCGAGGAGGAGTCACTGTCGCTCGAGCTGCTGTGGTGTCGCCTCCTCCTTGGGGTGTGCGAGGTCGTTAGTTCCTCCTGGGCGGGGAACGAGACTGGGATCGGGAGCGCCTCCTGGGCGAGGTTCGGGTCCGGGGCTGAGGATACCTCGTGCCGGATCGAAGTTCCGCGTTCGCCTTTCTTAACTCCCGAACTTCTGACTCCATCACCTGCATGCGATGTCTTAGTTCCTGGGCAATTTGAGATTCGTCTGAACCCGTTCCGCCGAAAGGTCGGGGGTTTGGCTCACTCGGTCCAATCCGATCAAAGGCGCTTTGTCTATTGCCTTGGGTTGGATTCCGAAGGGGGGTTGCCCGTTCTGGATCCCTCCCGATTCTGTGTTGATGTTGCCACTTCCAGTGGCTTCATTGGCCGTAGCATTGAGGTCCAATGTTTGTTGTTGTTGTTGGTTCCGATGTTGATCATCACCAGAGTGGTCGGTGTAAACCACACCTTCAGCATCTTGGTCGGCCATTGTCAGTTACGTTGAGGTAATTCCCACAGACGGCGCCAATGTACGGAATGTACCTTCGAGGGGTTTGGGATTACAGGCGTAACCGGTGGTGCTAAGACGGAAGGTTGGAGATTTATGTGAAAGGTGGATGTACGCCAGCAGAACTTTTCCAAATAAGGATTTGGGAGTTCTCCTAACGCATGCAGTGTGGTAGGATTTAGAAGACGTACCTGAGAGAGGAGTGGATCCTCTCTTTATATACCCATAATGCTCCGCGTTATTTTGGGAGTAAATCTGTGAGGAATCAGCGCAAATATGGCTCGATTCTCCGTATATTTATTGAGATTGCATGTGATAAATCCGTACGAGATCATGATTAATGATGTCATGATCCTTCATGGATTTATTGGACAAGACGTTGGGCCGTATAATATTGGGCCGGGCATATCGAGCCAGGGGCTCGATATGTGCATCTTAGGGATTTGGGCCGTCTGGGCCCAATATCCGAAACAATATAATATAATATAATATAATATATATTGTTAATTACATAAAATTTTAAAATAATATATTTGAATGCATTCTATAACTATTCTTAATTAATTTACATTGATTACAAATAAGCAACAAATCTTCTCAAATATATTCTTCCTTTGAAAGTTTTCTTAACTATAGTAGACAAATTTTACATTAATATTTAATACTTTATATATTTATTATGGGAAATGTTTAAGAGAAAAAAAATTGATTCCAAACTTTTTTTTATTTAGAGTTCATTAATTATTGCTTAAATAAATGAGTAATTTTAGATGCGATAAATATATAATAATAACTGTTATATATAAAATTATAAATGTTATGACTTTTTATTTTTGTTTTCATTTTTATTTATAAATTATTATTATATTAAATATATAATATTAAATATTATAAATATATAATTATATGAATTATTTATATATGATAATTTTGTATTATACTGCTTTTCGTTACTCTGAAAAAAATGATACCATGAAATAATTTTACCAAACTTATTAATGGAACTTATTATTATGTACGAATGTAACTTATGAAAAACAATAATGAATATTTTTTCAGTCTAATTTTAATGCAGTGTAAAGAATTTTATATCGTCGTTCAATTAAAATCATGTATTTATATGATTTTAGAAGTTGTAAATTTAAAAATTAATTATTTTTAATATTATGATAATATTTGATTGATATATATATAAAACTCTTTTAGACTAATAATAAATAAAAATTAAAATTTGTTTTTTTTTAAAATAAGAATGAATAATTGAATATGTATGTGGGATGAGTTTGTGTAATTACGAAGAATTATTAATCAGACAGAATTATAATAGGAAAAGAGAGAGCATAAATTAAAGTAACTAGTCTTGGATTAAGAGAAAGCAAAAATCAAAATGAGAATAAGTTAATGAGACAATTTTATTTGCACATTAAAATCAGTCACCAAATTAGTTGTTAGTTTATAATACAAATATAAAATATATATATTTTTAATTTATTTTTAGTATGTATTTTATATTTAATTAAAAAAAAAAGTTAAGACTTAAGAGCTTCATTAGCTACTATGCTGTGCTGCGCTATGCTCTCTAAATCTCCGTGTTTAGCTACCAAATTAACTAAGATTTGCTTGGAAGAATGGGAATACTCTGCTCATTCCTGAAAAAGTTGTCAGGATCAACCGCAGTCTTAATCTTCACGAGCCTCTCAAAGTTGACATTGAAGTACTTAGCACCATAAACCTTCCCTTGTTCATAACTATCCTTACCAAAAGTGTTGATTCCAATGTCAATGTCTCTATAATTTAAGAACGCGCTTCTTGGATTCTTTGACACAAATGGAGTCATGTAACTGTACAAACTCCTCGCCTCATTAACAAATTTCTGAGCCGCTGCAGGTGATGGATCATCCCAATTCACAGTATACTGAATCTTGAATAAGTTCCCGGCACGGTGAGGGAACGCCGTAGCGTCCGCCGGAATCTCAGCCATCTTCCCGCCATAAGGATTGAACCCAAGCACAACAGTTCCCGCCATAATCTTCTTCGATATCCCCTCCAGCCCTTCTTTCGAGATCGGAACCTGAACATAATCAGATTTTCTCTTGAGGAAAACAGCAGAATTGAGATGCCGACTCAACAGAATCTCCTCCGGCTTAACACCGATCTTGGGATCGTCAGGGTTCCAAATCATAGCTTCAATCCAGCTCATCTCCGTGCAATTCTCTTTCCCGATTCCAAGAATCGGAAACTCCTTCCTCAATATCGAAACGGCCTCATCAGCACCGCCGAGAAAAAGCGCCGTAACACTGGCTTTAACCGTTTTGTTCTCATCGGAACCCGAAGGCGAAAAGTGAAGACTAATGAAAAACCTATCATCAATGGTTGGAGCAACTTGTTGCCACTCAACGGCAAGATCAATTGCATTCTCTTCCAAACTTCTTTCCACGTTAAAAACGGTTACAGTTTCAAGTATCGAAACTAACTTAACCGTGTAGGATAAAATTACACCAAAGCTGGCTCCGCCGCCGCCTCTAATAGCCCAAAAAAGATCCTCCCCCATTGACTTTCTATCAAGTATTCTGCCCTTCAGATCTACGATTTTCGCTTCGATTACATTATCAACGGATAAACCGTATTTTCTCAACATGGAACCGTAGCCTCCGCCGCTTATGTGGCCGCCAACACCAATAGTGGTGCACAGTCCTGCGGGGAAGCCATGGACTTTGTTGTTCTTCCATATATTATAGTAGAGTTCGCCTAGCGTGGCTCCTGCTTGAACCGTGGCAACTTCTTTTGAAATGTCGACGGTTATTTGCCGGAGATTGGGCATGTCAAGAACGATGAAGGGTTGTTTGGAGACATAGGAAAGGCCTTCGTAGTCATGGCCGCCGCTTCGGATCCTGATTTGGATTCCAATGGACTTGGCGCAGATGACTGCGGCTTGAACTTGGGATTCTTGAAGGGGTGTGATGATGATCAATGGCTTTGTTGTTGTGCTTGTGTTCCACCTGGCATTGCGGATGTAGTTTTGGAGAAGTGTGGGGAAAGAAGCGTTGGTTCTGTCAAAGACTATGTTGTTGTTGGCGAGTGTTGATGAGTTTGTGCTGTGTGAGAGGCAGTGGAGGAGTGTGCCATAGAGTGACGATGGTGTTGGTGATGCCAAAGAAGCAGAAATTAGGGTTAGAAGAAGAGAAGTTGCAAAGAGAAACGATGAAAGAGAAGCTGGTTTTTCTGCCATGGATGGGTTTTGTATGTGGAGATTGAGAATTTGGTGTTGCTAATGGCAGGCTTTTATTCGCAAACAAGATCCGTTTTATCCTTATTGATTAATTAAGGTGGTTATACTAAACAGACTCCTTTGTACCGTAGTCCATTATTGATTAATTATGTGTGTTTTTACAATTTATTTCTTATGTGAACTTTCTTATTATAAGTGGTGACAGAATTATTAAAGAGTATTTTTAGCATTCATTTTCTCTCTTTTTAACGTCAAAAACTTAAATTTCCTTTATAAATATATTTTTAAGTAGTGATGATCAATGGGAAAAGTGTGCTATCCGAATGCAGACAACCACAACTACATTATTATTTTTTAGCAATTTGGTTTATGATTTCTGTAAACTTTTCTTCTTCATTTTGGATTGTAATGTTTTTGTTGAACTTGTACCGCTGAACTGGCCTTGAATTAATTTAACATAAGCTTGTCATAATTGGATCTTTGACCTGTTTTAAAGAACCAAACGTTGTATTTGAAAAGAATTGTCTTATCTTTTATCTTTTATGTAATTATAAAAAATTTTATGACATTTGACTAATCAAGTTAAGTTGATATAATGCTTAATTGACTTAGTCTAAGTATTGTAATTCGAATTTCGCATTTATCTATCTTATCTTTCTTCTTCTGCTTCATATAGCATCATAGCAAATCTTCCACAAAATTAAACTGTTCCTCACATAGTCACAGCATATATCATCTCATCATCATTATCCTCATCATATGTATTTATAAATATATAAAGTATTAAATATTAAATATTAATGATAAAATTTGTCTATAATTAAGAAAACTTTCAAAGGAAAAATATATTTGACAAGATTTGTTACCTATTAGTAATTAATGTCAATTAATTAAGAATAATTATGGAATGCATTCAAATCTAATAATATCATTAATATTATTTTAAAATTGTATGTAATTAGCAATATATTATATTATATTAAACATTATTGTAAAATATATATTACTATAAAAGCGTATTCTAGTACCAAATTTGTTGACATGATGTATTTTGTGGTTAGTAGTCATCATGTGTCTATCTCCACGACAATATTTAAGAAAACTATTAAATATTAATAGTAGATATTTAAATAAGTTGGAGAGTTTAGTTTTATTTAATACTCAAATTAGTTCATAAAATTATATATTCGTGTTTTAATTTAGTTTCTACATAATTTCAATTTACTCAATTTGATATTCGTGCCTTACCTTAGTTATTAATTTTATTTTCGTCACATAACTATTAACAAAATGTTTTTTTGTCACATAAATGACTGTTATCTAACCGCACTTATTTAGTTTATCTGATTTTTAATTTGAAGTGTTTTTTTGTATTTCAAGATGATATTTTTACTATCTTAAATATCAAATCAAATTTTCATAAAAAAATTAATTTAATAACTTATTTTATTTTTTATGTATATTTTTTTTTCAAGTGCTCAATGTAACCAAAATAAATGAGAGGAACAAAGGTCAAACACCAACCGACAAGAGATAAAATAAGGGTCACATTTATTTAGCATTTGAAAAGAAGGAATAACTCCGCGGTTGTCACGGTTCCACACCAATTACACAAGAAGAATATCACACATATTTCAGCCAATACCGAGTACAACACAAATATCCACATCTACTTTCCATTAAAGTAATGCTAACTTAACTGATTTCTGTGCCACATCCATAATCCCCCACATGCCCATATGAATATGTTCTGGGACAAGACCGAGCCAATAAATTGAAAAAAAAGACAACGAAAATAATATTTAAAAAAAAAAAAAAAAACTTCATTCATGTATACAAATATCTATTAACTACCTTAATTTTCTTCAAGTCACCAGCTACGATGATAAAATCAATTACAAATAAGGCATTATAATTTGTGTGTCTTTTCTTTTATTACTGTCTTCCTACCCAATAAAGAATCAAGTACAAAAACAGTGACATATACAAATGTTTATAAATTGTAACGAGCTAATTATTAATAATTATATTGTATGATCCAATAATATGATATGATGATGACGATGACGAGTGCGTAACTAATTAAGCCTTGGTGTTACTTGGAAGAGTTGGAATACTCTGTTCATTCCTGAAAAAGTTTTGAGGATCAACGGCAGTCTTAATCTTGGCCAATCTCTGAAAATTGTCATTGAAGTACTTGGACCCATAAACCTCCCCTTCTTGGTAGCTATGTGCATCAAATGAATTGATTCCAATGTCAAGGTCTCTGTAGTTCAAGTAAGCACTTCTTGGATTCTTGGACACAAATGGCGTCATGTAACTGTAAAGCCTCTTCGCCTGATTCGTGAAGTTCTGGGCCGCACCGGGCGACGGATCATCCCAATTCACAGAATATTGCATCTTGAACAAGTTTCCAGCACGGTGAGGGAACGGCGTGGCGTCCGCCGGGATCTCAGCCATCTTCCCTCCATAAGGATTAAACACAAACCCAACTTTTCCCAGCTCCACCATTCTCTTGAAAATCCATTCCAATCCGTCTCTCGAAATCGGAGTCTGAACGTAATCAGATTTCCTCTTGAGGAAACTCGCGGAGTTGAGATTCCTCTCAAGAAGAATCTCCGGCTTGGCGCCGGAGTTGTAATCGGCGTCGTCGTTGTACCAAATGACAGATTCAATCCAACTCATTTCAGTGCAGTTCTCTTTCTTGAGTCCAAGAAGAGGGAACTCCTTGCTGAGAATCGAAACGACCTCGTCGGCACCGCCAAGAAAAAGCGCGATAACGGTTGCTCTAACGGATTTCGTTCCCTTAACGACCTTGGAGGTTACAGGCTGCAGAAGCAGCCTCATGAAAAGCCTGTCGTCGGTGGTTGGAGCAACTTGTTGCCACTGAACAACTAAATCAGTTGAATTCTCTTCGTAATATCTTTCAACCTGAAAAACGGTTACAACTTCCGGAACCGTAACTAACTTTATAGTGTACGACAAAACCACGCCGAAGCTGGCTCCTCCGCCGCCTCTAATGGCCCAAAACAGATCCTCTCCCATGGATTTTCTATCCAGTAGTCTTCCCTTAACATCAACAATTTGTGCGTCGATTACGTTATCAACAGATAAGCCGTATTTCCTGAGCATGTTGCCGTACCCTCCGCCGCTGAGGTGTCCACCGACACCGACGGTGGGACACACTCCGGCAGGGAAGCCATGGATCTTGCTCTTCTTCCATATGTTATAGTAAAGCTCGCCAAGCGTGGCACCGGCTTGAACGACGGCGGTTTCTGAAGCTATGTCGACGGTGACGGTTCTGAGATTGAACATGTCGAGGATGATGAATGGCTCGTCGGAGATGTATGAGATTCCTTCGTAGTCATGGCCGCCGCTTCTGATTTTTATTTGGATGGGGATGGTGTTGGCGCAAAGGACAGTGGCTTGAACGTGGGATTCTTGAAGGGGAGTGACGATGATCAATGGCTTCGGCGTTGAAGACGTGTTTAAACGCGCGTTGCGGATGTAGTTTTGGAGAACGGTGGAGAAGGAAGCGTTGGTTCTGTCAAAGACTATGGTGGAGAGTTGAGTTGATGAGGAGTTTGTTTGCTGTGTGAGACATTGAAGGAAAGTGGCATAGAGCGAAGAAGATGAAGGAGATGGTGAAGGTGCTGCGAATGCGAAGGAATAAGCAGAGAGAGAAAGAGTTAGAAGAAGAAAAGTTTGAACGAAAAAAGAAGAAGGAGGAGGAGGAGGTGATTTGATTGCCATTATTGGTGGGGTTTGTGCAGAGGAGGGAGTTGGATTGAGTTGGTTTTATAGAGAGAGAGGGAAATTGTGTGTGTGATGGCCCACGGTTATGAATGGTGGTGGAAAAGGGAAGGCTCTTTCCCATTGTTATGACTAGTAGTAGCAGGAGTACAACGTCAACTTGCGAGAATTGTCGTATACCGTGGTTGTTACTTGTTTGGAAAAATCAATCTTTTTTTTTTTTCATTTTTTTCAACTAATTATTTAGGCATATAAGTCAAGGAAATTCGTACTTAATAAGCATTAATATTAAATTCGCTGGATCGTTATTAATGAGTTGGATACTGGATTCTTTCAATTGTGGGAATACTACACTACATGGAGGAAAATTAGTGATTTTTACTTTTTTAGAAGTAATAGTTTGGTAAGAATCTATTTCTAATAGAAGTTATTGATTTAGTATTATATTTTAAATTTTTTAATATTAAATTAAATATAATAATTTTAAATTATATCTATTTATCAATACATGTATAATTAGATTCACTAACTCAATTAAAAATATTAATACTTAGTATAAATAGATATAATAAATACATGTATATATAATAATAATTAATATGTGAATTGTTAATGAATTTTTTTTTTTAATTTTTTTGAAGATTTATCTTTTCTCTTTTTTTTTTTAATTTCTCTCTCATTTCTCGATTTTATAAAAAATCTTACTCCTATCTTACTCATTAACAATATGAATTCCAAAATCAACAATTTTATTTGCACATCAAAATCAATCATCAAATCAGCTATCGATGTATAATACACATTAAAATACAAAATACATACTAAAAATAAGTTAAATTAAACATATATTTTATATTTTGATGCATATTATACATAAATAACTAATTTTAATGTATATCTAGCATATCTCTTCTGAAATATAGCACAATAAAAAGTTGATTATTAAACTAATTAATTATGCAATATACAGAGATCATAAGTGGGACCTTTTACATGTAAAACAACAATTAAATATAATATGATGTATATATTTCGTGCATTTCAACGCTATTGGTTCATGCACGGTTTTTGTGTGCTACTACGTTGCTGAGATTTTTTAATTAGTTAGGCACAATCTTGAAGTGACTCCAACTTATTATTATAACATAATTTGGTTTTTTTCTTGATAACTTCCAAACTAATAAGTAATAAGCTCAAAAAACACATACTATATATTGTCGTCAATGCATTGATACAAATGAATTGAAGACTGGCTGGAGTGTGTAACAAGTTTCTTTATCAAGCATGCAGGATTAACAATATACACAATAATAATAAGGATTATTTAAGATAAAATAGCTTGATAATTTTATTTATTTATTTTGACCCTAGAATCTACTTTATGGTATAACAAACAGAAGCTAAGAGTTCCATAGGCAAATATATAACCGTTAAAATATATATGTAAATAAAAAACTGAAAAGTATTCAGTTGACAATAACATTTGGTACAAACAATTAATTCAATCCGAAAAGATTGATCCTTGGCCAAGGCCAATGATAGATTATATGTTTAATTATAATAAGCAATTAAGCATGTTAATAATTAAGATTAATGATAATAAGCAGCGTCACTATCATTTGAATTAGGTCAGCATTATATTGATCCACGAAGATTGGGGCAACGATGTAACTCCACTAACCAAGACAAAAAAGAAAAAGAAGAAGTCATAAGCACGCATGTGGCTGCATGGGGTGAGAAAGGAATAATATCATGAACTTATAAAAGGCATTAATGTATGGTTGTAAAGAGCTGTGTACAAATCGTGTGAATCCTAAACAATAAATATATACCATATTAATTTTTAGAAGAAAAAATATATATATTATTTTACACTTTTTAATTACCTTAGCTTCATCAAGAATTATTATGAATAAATTCTATAGACCTTTTATTGAATTTTTCCATCTAAACCAATAAAATCATTCACATTGAAGTAGAAGTAGGGTAACTGGGTAACGGATCCCACTTGGGTACTACATTTATTTTTATTAGACATTTTGATTTAACTAAAAGTCAAAAATAGTAGATCATTATTTAATTATTGTCTACATGTTTGAGATAAAGAGAGCGAGTATTCTAGTATAAGCTCCCTTTCTTTTCTTTTCTTTTCTTTTTTTTTTTTTTAATTAAAGGGCCGGCATAATCTCCCTTTACTAGTGCAACTCCACATGCTTTCATCTAATCGTGTCTACTACTTTGGCCTTGGTTGATCCATTCCACCATTTTAATTTAATCTGAAAATTTATTAGTTTGGTTAATTTTACATAATATACCTTTTGAAATGGTAGTTTCTCACATACATAGTAAAATTGTATAAAAATACAAAAAGAAGGTAAAACACACATGGTGGGTTTTTTTTTTTTTTTCTTTTAATTTTTTTTTATTTTGAAGCTTTCTATATATTTTAGGTACAAATTAAATCTGTATTAGAGTATTGATCTTTGGGATTTTGGAGTCTCGGTATAACGTGCCAAAGACAAAGACCATTATGTGTAAAAAATGATGATGCAGTATCCGAGAGTTGCCAAATAGGATTGTGAATTCTCAAAGATACTATAATTGGATAGGATTGAGAATGAGATATCTCGAGCTGATCTCTTCCTTGTATACCTATTTAATTGGTTATTTTCCCTATTTTATAGGAATAAGTTGGTTGTCATCTCATTTTTCTAGAATGTCTAGGTTGTTGAACGCTTATCACTTTTTTTTGGGACTTTAATGCTTATCAGTTGAATTTGGGTTGTATCAGACGGGCAAAGGTGAGTTGGGCCTACCTTTCCCCGGCCCAATATCCGGATCATTAATCAATCACCCTAAGTCCCTAACCATGCATGTTCTTAACTGTTAAAAGGAAGGGACCGGGATTAAGCAAACTTAGATCTTAATTAAGCCATAAACATGCAAAACCTCTTAATATATATTTGTTCTGTTTTTGTTTGCTTTTTCCTTTTTTCTTAAAGGTGTTCAGCTAGCTACTTTACAGTTTACTAAATTTTTTGCTACATTTTAAAATCCTTTTTTTTTCCCCTAATATATAAGCAATGTTAATTATATTGCAAAACCTTCATGATTTTGAATATGATGTCATAGCCTGAGTCAGGGGAGGGTGTGTATGTAGATGTGAAAGTGGTCTTTTCCCAGTTTCCATGCTATTTGCTAAACAATTTAACTTTCCTCAGTTTCTGAGAACAAGAATGGAAATGGTAACACTTCATACTGAATGTGCTGCATGTTATCAAATAGCCCAGAGCAATTTGATAACAGTGATGGTGAATTTGCAAAATTGGCCCAATATAAAAGTGATATTTAGTAAATGATTACCCTCTTTTATATTTTATAAGCACTTCTTTTACAACTTTTTTTTTTCTCTTTTCTTTTAAATGGTAAAAGGTGGAATGGTCTGCTGATTCTTGAAGAAGTTGGCAGGATCAACTTGAGCCTTTATTCTTGCCAACCTTTCAAAATTGAACTTGAAATATTTTAAACCCCAAGATTTTGCTTCTTCATATGTTGTGTTCTCTCTGTTGATTCCTAAGTCAAGGTCCCTATAATTCAAGTATGCAGCTCTAGGACTCTTTGAAACATAAGGTATCATATATTCATACACCCTTCTCATCCAATCAACATGTTTTTCTGTTTCCTCATTTGAATCCCAATATACCAAATACTGAATCCCATATATGCTCCCATTTCTATGTGGAAATGGTGTTTCTGTTCCTGAAATCTCACTCATTCTCCCACCATAGGGTGTTAGAATCAAGAATGGTTTATTCTCTTCTAGTAACATGTTCCATAAACCCTCTAGACCCTCCTTGGGAATTACTTCAGTCACATAATCTGATTTCGCTTTGAAGCTTTGGAATGTTTGCTTTCTCAAAAGCAGCAATTCCAAGGGATCATTGATTGAATAGCCTGCAAAGTAAAGAACAGATTGGATCCAACTCGTCTCAGTGAAGTTAACATAATGCAAACCAAGTTCTGAAAACTTGTTCTGCATCAAAGGTAGAAGATTTTCTGCTGTTCCAAGATACAACCCGGAGAATGAGATTTGCACTGTTTTTCCACCATATGATGAATTTGTGACACTCATAAGTGAGTGCAAGAAAAGTTCTTCAGGAACCTTGTCAGCAATGGTTTGCCATTTGAGGAAAAGGTTGGTGGTAGCAACAGCATTATCCTTATCAAGAGTTTTTGGAACATAAAAAATAGTCACTGTTTTGGGAACTTGAACAAGCTTCACTTTCCATGCAGTGATCACTCCAAAACTTGATCCTCCTCCTCTAATGGCCCAAAATAGGTCTTCACCCATTGAAGTTCTGTTCAATATCCTCCCATTGGCATCTACCATCCAGGCATCAATTACCTAATCAGACGACGAATTCAGAAAATTTTAGTAACAACGACAAAATAGATATCTTGAAGATTATATATTATTTGTGTTAACTAGTTAGATATATATTTATTCACGTGTCTCTAGATAATCTCTTACATTTTTAGGGATAAGTAATTTTTATCACTGACGGATTTAAAGTTTTAACTTACCATTTCCAAAAAAATTAATGTAATACGAGACAAAAAAAAAAAAAAAAACTTATACAGTATCATTTATATGTCTCTATTTATCAGTTTAAACTTTAAGGAGATATGATTTTATGACGATTTGAGTGCGACTCTAACCTGATCGGCAGCAAGGCCATATTTCCTGAAAATGGTTCCAAACCCACCGCCACTAAAGTGGCCTCCCACACCAACTGTGGGGCAACTACCCGCTGGGAAAGCATGGACATTGCTTGCATTTGCAATTGAATAATAGAGTTCTCCAAGTGTAGCACCTGCCTCAACCCATGCACTCTCTTCTAACATGTCAATATTGATGGACCTAAGGTTGATGAGATCAATGATTAGAAATGGAACATCATCAGAATCAGATACATATGAAACACCCTCATAGTCATGCCCTCCACTTCTAACTCTTACTT
>JASCZI010211518.1:111317-123690 GCA_036250425.1 Stylosanthes scabra
AAATTTTCTCATTCACAAATAAAATCAAATAAAAAATTCTCTTAGTGCTAAATCACAATAAAACACTCATTCTCTTTTTTATCCTTTGAAGTTGTTATTCTAAAGTTGTTAGATTATATTTTAGTCAAATATGTTTAATTATTTAACGGTATTTAATAAATAACTTCACATAAAGTTGACTCCACATGAGTATTCATCTTTGTTTAATATATTTAATGCTGGCAAAAAAGCATATCAAAATTCTTTTGCTAAAGATCATTTTGAGAATATATACTTAATATTTAGTTATTTTTATCTCGTTTTACTTAATACAATTTGTGTATTTTAGAATTATTTTTGTCAATAATATAATTCTTCAGATAGCTTTGTATTAATTTATCCTTGCATTAATATATAATTATTTTGTTAATTGGATATATAGTAATTTATGAAAAAATACTAATTAAATTCTGTATTTTTTTTGTGACTAAATTTAAGTTTTGGTGACTAAATTAAATTCTGTATTTAGTTTCTAGAACAGTCATAAATGAATTTAATTTAGTTGAATAGGGTATAATTGACTCATTAATAATAATAATAATAATAATAATAATAATAATAATAATAATAATAATAATAATAATAGTGATGACGACGATTATACTTTTATAGCACAAGGTAACTATTAATTTTTTTAATAAAAAATGTTTAGTCTTATTCGCGTAATTGATTAGCATATATGTTTAAATAAATGAATAGTTGACTAGTTATTAATGCATTAAAAACGTGAAATGTAATTGGCATAATCCATAATATATAAACTCGTCAAATGTATTTGGCATAATGCATATATAAACTTGCTAGAATCAATTAACCTGATCAATTCTAATAAAAGTAGAAGAACACTAAGAAAATAAGAGCCATAATCTCTATTCAACTAAACATGAAAAGGTTTTCAGTTAAGCTTGCTTGCTTTATTCTCCTCTTGGTTTTTGCTTCAGGTCATTTTTCTAACTACTCATCTGATCTCTATGCCTATTATTGGAAATACTATTTTCTAATCGCTTTTGTGATATGATATTCCTACTTTCTTTTTTCTAATTTTCGCTGGAATAAAGGAAATAATTGCTCCAGCTGAAAATAAAGATTTAAAAACTACTCCTTAATTATTTCTCCATTCTTCTTTCTTTGTGTTTTTTTTTTCATGTTAGGCTTTTTCTTTTGCTGTGTAAAATTATTCTTTTCAATTTTTTTTTTCGGTTGTGCCAATCAAATTTGAGAAAATTCCAAAACTATTTTTGATCATTACATCAAAAAACAACTATAACTAGAGTTTTGAAAAAAGAAATTTCGGCTTTCTATTTATTTAATCTGTGAGACTCCTCAACCCTTATTTTATTACACTATGAGGGATGGAAAATCTTATAAATAAAAATAGAAAGTCTCACAAATTAAAAAAAAAATCCAAACACAGAAACTTAACACGATGAAAAAATTTAGAAAAAGACTAGGGAACCAACATATTATGACCAATAGGGAGCCAATACATAATTACGGATGATAACTCATATAAATTTTGGATGATAACTTAATCTTGGATATATGAGTTACGGATGATAACTCGTATAAATTTTGAATGATAATTTAATTTTTGGCTCCCTAACGTTGGTTCCGTAGCATTATTTTAAAATTTATTATCCGTATGTGATTATGTCCTTATGATTTATGTAATTGTATCCATTATATATAATACACTAATATTAAAAAGGAAAATTGGAATAAATTTTCAGGTGTGAAAGCTAAATCAGAATATCCAGAAGCAGAAACCAATAAGGTGGATGAACCTAATGAAACAGGTTAGTAATTAGTTAATACCCACGATTTCAGTTTTATTAAGCATTTGCTTGTCTTCCAAGAAGGTGGATTTACTCATTTACAAGTATGGTGTTGAATTGTCAAGATAATAAAGATATCGGGTTACTAGCTAAACTTGTTGACATTAAAAAATTATTAATTTTTTGTTGGGTCACTAAATACTCATTTAGCTCAATACAAATATTTGAATCAGTAACCTATCTAACAATTATTTATTTATTTTTTTTTTTTTTGGGGTCAGGGTTGAAGTTTGAAGCTAAAGATCCAAACGCAAAAGTTAATAATAAAGCAGTTATTCCTTGTAAGCATGATCTGGATTGCCCTGACGACTGCTATTGCGTTAACGGTCAATGTCAATGTGATGTCCCAAGATTTCATTGAACATGGTGTGACCCTTTAATTTGCTATTAAGGGGAAATAAATGAATGTTATAGCAGAGAGTTCTGCAAATAATCTATCCTTAATAAATAAAAAAGGATATCTTGCTTGCTTTTTCATGTGCCCTCTAATTTATCTGTGAAAGTTTATCAGTATTTTTAAGATAATAGAATCTATGGTTATAAACATAATTTAATATAAAGAGTTATCACGACCATGAATTCTAGCTATTTTTTAAAAAAAAATATTTAATGTTAATTTATATTCATAAGTATTTTTAGTTAATAGTCTAATTTTTTTACTCATTAATCTAGTATTATGTTTTTAGCTAGCTAATATTTTTTAAATTAATAACTAATTATTGAGTAAAAATAATAAATTGTTATAGTAGTAACTTTTTTTTATCTCTCTCTATATATTGACTACTTTATACACGTTATTAACTATATATTCTTGTTAAATAAATAGTGAAGATCGGAAAAAGAGATTATATTAAGAGAGTGTTAGAAACTAAGATTAATAATGATGAGATATGACATGAGAAACATTATATTATTGTTGGTGCCACTTCCATTGTCTTCTCCGATTCAGTGTAAGGAGAATGGTATATATATATGTAACGTATTTTATCACCACAAATAATATTGCAAAATTATTTTTTATGTCGCACTTTTTGCGATATATCGGATAATCTTTCAATAATATTGCATATTGTCTTCCATAAATTAAAATCAAACATTTACACGGACGTAACATATGATAAAATTTATAATGACAAATTGATAGATTTTAGTTTTTGAAATGATAGATTACTTTATATTGAAAAATAACTTTTTTTTATAATTTTTATATATTATATATACAAAAGCTTAAAAATTTTATATTATAATAATATTAAAATGGACTTTTAACGATAACTATTAACTTTTTTATGAAAAATATTTTATCTTCTCTGTATATAATTGAATAGCATATATGTTTATATTAGAGGAGTACTATATAATCAGCATAATAAATTTTTGTTAGTTAATATTTAATTAATCATTATATTTTTATAATTAATTGATGTAAAAAAATTCAAATATATTATCAAAATATATGTATCGATAAAAATAATTTATCAGTATAAAAAAAATTAGGGTTTTACTATATATATTGTATCTTAAGAATACATGTGAATGAAGAAGACTATAAAAATAAATATTCTACACAAAGTAAATTTTTTTTATATTTCCAAATTTCAACACATTAAATATATCAAAAACTTTTAAAAATTTTTATAATAAATATACTTTTAAATGTGTGGATACAAAACGATAAAATAGCTGACTCCATATAAATTACTTGTTATACAGCATTTCCTGCTATAAATGAATGACTGTTGACTAGTTATTAATTAATGCATTTAAGAGTTAAGACGTTACACATGTAATTGCCATAGCTTATAAACTTGCTAGAATCTATTAACCTGAAGGAAAGAAGAGCTGAAATATCTCTATTCAACGAAACATGAATAGGTTTCCAGTTAAACTTGCTTGCTTTGTTGTCCTCTTGCTTTTTGCTTCAGGTCATTTTTCTAACTCCACATAACTATGATTTTTCCTAATTTTGTGATATGATATTCCTTTTCTTTTTGTCATATGATATTCCTTTTACTTTTAATTTTCTAATTTATATTAGTCACCAAATAATTTTTTTCTAATTTATATTGAAGCTAAATACTTTTTTTCATTATCTATTATTCAATCTCTCTCTATATATAATCCACTATTTATCTATAACAAGAAAATTTAGGTCTAATAAATGCTGAATTAGAATATCAAGTCAACAAAAAAATTCTAGTCACCAAAAAGAAAAGAATATCCAAACGCAAAAGCTTAACACGATGAAAAAAATTATTGCCATTCTTCTAATAAGAATCGTGATAAAGTATACGTGTTTATTATGTCTTTATAGTTAGAGGTTATTGATATACTGATATATAGTTATTATACCTGGAACCTTTCCATTATTATGATAACAAGAAAATGGAGTAAATTTTCAGGTATAAAAGTTAAATTAGAAGAATATCCATACGCAGAAAACAATAAGGTGGATAAACCTAAATCATGTCAATCTTTTGAGCAGTGTGATGACTTCATAGAAAAAGGTTAGTAATCAGTTAATACCCATGTTACAGTTTTATTAGGCCCTAAGCATTTTGTTGGGCTAATTTTGGTTGATGTGATCCATCTCACTCAGCAATTAATTTGAAATGGAAGATCATCGTGGTTAAAAGGTGATAGTTGAGTAAATAATTTTAAAAAAATGACATTTTCAAAAATATTTTTTTAAAACAGTGATAATTAAATAAATTAGTCGAAATGTTGAGATAAATATATTGAACTACTAATTAAAAGTGTTGATATATATAAATTAAAATTTTTAGTCTTCCAAATTTTCTGATTAATGTTTTTGTTGGGTCACTAAATACTCATTTATTAGCTAAAAAAAAAGTTGAATTGGTACATACACTTTCCTACTGGATGTGTCTAAGCCCAAAATCCAATAGCTACCAATTGACATTCATTCAGTATCGTCTTAATACAATTACTTGGCCCAGAAAAAGTATATTGTTTTCCTTCATTCTTCCTAATTCTTATTCCCTCTCAAATGCCAAAAATTTGAGAAAAGAAGGCGTTTTTGACTCTGTAAGACTGTAACACTAAAATAAAAACATTTAAAATATGAGATGTAATTATTTATTTTAGAGAAAAAGAGGGCCTAGTTTTTTCTTTTTTTTTTTTTTGTTATTAAAGAGGGGCCGGGATAGTTAATCATTAATTCATTATGGAAAATGACTTTATCTTTTTTCAGGGTTGAAGTTTGAAGCCAAAGATTCAAACGCAGAAATTAATCTGTTTATTCCTTGTGAGGGGGATGACCAATGCCCTGGCTGCCGTTGCTTTAACGCTCAATGTCAATGTACTATCAAAGGATTCCATTGAACATGTTATAGCAGTTTTCTGGGTAAGAAACTAAGAATTCTGCAAATAATCTATCGCTAATTAATAAAAATGATATTTTGTTTTCTCATGTGTCCCTACTAATTGATTTATGAATTAGTTTATCAGTATTTAAGATAACAGGATAAACATAATTTAACATAAAGATTAAAGAATTATCACAGCCTTGAATTCTGACTAATTTTTTTTGAAGAAAAGTTTAAGGTCAATAACTTTAATTTACACTAATAATCATTTTTAATTAATTTGTTTTTATTTTTATTTTTTCTCACAAAACTCTAAAAATAAAAAAGAATAGTGCTATGGAACCAACTTTAGGGAGTTATTAGGGAGATAATAATTAACTTATCATCCAAAATTTAAAAAGTTATCATCAATCATCTACCAAATATACAAGTTATCATCTGTAATTCATTGATATATATGTTTGTTTCCTATTAATCGCTGTGTGTTGGCTCCTTAGTCTTTTTCAATAAAAAATAAAAACGCAATCTAAATATGCTTATTATTTATTACACTCATGTCATGGACTACAATAAGAGGGAAAGCCTCTTATAAAAAAAGGACATACATTTAAGAAGCAAATGCAAATTGAAGAGAGCATATATGGAGGATATAAAAAATCAAGTATCAAGCTTTCAGATATAACATTGGTCCCTATCAAATGATGCAGATCGAACATGAAGCAACAATAACTAGACATATATGTACATGTGATGTACCCTCTCCCTTCTTTTTTTTTGGGAAAAGAAGAGAAGAAAAATAGTGCATGCGTTGCAATTCTATATGTTTGGGATTTTCAGGAATCCTCATATAAGTCTTTTATTGTCACTTGATAGTAACGATAAGAAAAAGATTAGAGAGTCAATACATTATGACCAATAAGGAGCCAATACATAGTTACGGATGATAACTTATATGAATTTTGAATGATAAATTAATCTTGATATATGAGTTATGGATGATAACTCATATAAATTTTAGCTGATAACTGGCTCTCTAATGTTGATTTCGTAGCACTATTCTAATGATAATTGACAAATCAACCATAAATAAAAATCAATCAATAAATCAATAGCTTATAATAAGAATGAGGGTATATAAGGTGGTCATAGTAGTAGTAGGTGAAGTCCTCTTAAGAGCCAGCTGCCTGGTGTGTTGGGCATATCATATATATTTATATCTATTGGAACGGATAAGGAGCTTCAATAATGAAAAAAATAAGTGAAGTGGTTTTGTTTAATTTATGGAGGACAATGTAATAATACTATTTGTGGTGCTAAATGCGCTATTATTGTTGCATATCATTCTCCTTACACTGAATTGGGGAAGACAATGATATGTACCAACCCATTCAAGTGTCTCTAATTCCAGGCAAAATATGTGTATTTCAGCGACTATTCTGGAAGTGGTACCACTACCAACAATAACATACTAATGTTTATTCCTCTATCATGTCATATATCATCATTATTAATTATTAATGGAGTATATATTGATTTTCGTCCTCGAAAAATTTGAAATTAAATACATTAATCCATAATTAAAATTAATTCTTTTTTAATCTCTAACTATTTGTTCTATTAATTAAATTGGTTTCCAAAACCTAATCTAATTTATAACACAAAAAGTTAAGAAAGTTAAAAACTAATCTGACTTATAACAAAAGTTGAAAAATAAAAATAATTAATTTTAATTAAAAATTAATTTGTCTGATTTAAAATTTCTTAGGAACCAAAATAAAAATATACTTCCAGTAATTCTAACACTTTCTTAATATATATACTCTCTTTTTCCGACCCTTGCTGTTATTTAACAAGAATAGTTAATGATATAAAGTAGTCATTATATACGGATAGAGGAGAAAAAAATAATAATTATATATGAACAAGTGATTTTGATCAACTAAGTTCAACTAAGTCATTTATTTTTATATTAAATAGAAGATTATTTCGATGTCAAATAGAATTTTATTTATGTGCAATTTTTTATACTATTTGACATCGAAATAATATTCTATTTAGCATAGAAATAAATCACTTGGTTAAACTTGATTAGTCAAAATCACTTATTTAAATAATATCACCCAGGAAAAAATTACTATTATCGCATATTATTATTTTTATTAGCCAATAATTAGCTATTAATTTTATATAATATTGGCTAAAAATATAGTATTAGAGTAATGAGTAAAAACATTAAACCATAGATAAAATTGCAAAGCAAACAGCACTCTAAAATTTTCTTTGTTTTTACAAGCAATCTTTTTTATTATGAGGTGTTTTGATAGCAAATCATAGTTTTGTACTTTTGTTCTTATCTATTTAATATGTCACACATTTTATTTTTGACAAACTTATTTATTAGTCCTCATAATTTTATTTATTGAATTTGAGTTACACAAAGGATAGATTTGGGTGGGGAAATTGGCGGCAGCAGCATCTTCCCCACATCCCATTAATTCTTGCCATCTAATCTAACTCATTCATATTTTGCCAAATGTGCAAGAGAATGCGTATGTTTAAGGTTTCTACACATTGATGTTCTCATGTTCAAACCATATTTCAGCTGACAAAGATGGGAAAAAGACAGACGCCTTTGAAAATGTCTTCGAAACAAACAAATATGAAATGCACCGAGAATTCATTAGTCTCGCAATCAAATTATGTTTTCTTTAATTTTGTTAGTTAAAATGTTAAACATTTGAATCATAATAGTGGAAACTTGTATATAATAACTATATAAATGATGATAATTGCTCCGGTTGTTGATAATAAGTTAAAATTAATTAAGTTTTACATTTTCTTAAAAGATATCATGGAAAATATTATCGGTTCTACTATCCACGCACCCTTTTAGTAAATATCAAATTAACATCCGTATAAAATGCATTAAATTAACATCCATATATAAAATTCGATCATTAATGTGTTAACTGTCTTTCATTTTTTATAGTCCATCTATAATAATTGTATTTTTATACAAATATAAAAATAATGTCTATTAAAAAATATGTGGATTTATTCGATAATAAATACACTAAATCTTAAAATTTCTAAAATCATCAAAATAATTACATTTATCACTTATTTCATTTTTTTTATATGTCACTAAGATTAAGTTGGGAGATACACTGGTACAGAGTTCTGAATTAAACCCAGGAATCTAAGTATAAATCATTTTTTGAAAAATTAAAATATTATATAAAAAAAAGAAGAAATAATTTGTTGAAGATAACTAGTATAGCTGGGGATCAATGACACTTAGATTAGTGTAGCAAAGATTCAACAAGTGCGTAACGTAGCCACTAAATGACTGAACCAACTTAGACAAGATATCTTGATTACAAGTTGAATAAAAACAAAATTTTAGTCCATAAAAACAAAAAATGTATCCAGTGTCATTAGTTTCTATATTTATATATATTTACATCTGAAATTACAAGCCATCCATGGAGCCAGAATCCTTTCAGATGGGAATGAGTTTCTACGCCTAATGGATTCATAGCCATGTCACATTCACCTTCTATGTGACTTTGATCTCCAAAGACTCTTAACTATCGTCACCATAAAACACCATAACATTATTAGTATCAGTGCCTCCAACCGACCAACAAGAAGCCCAGCAAGTACAATCACTAACAGAATCCTGTAACCTGAATTCCCAATTCTACCCCTGCCCCTAACCTCCTCCACCTCCATTACAACTGATGATGATTCTTCAGTGCTGTTTCGTTTTCCACCGCAATCATCTTCCAATTCTTCTTCCACCGCACTCCCTGACTCAATCTTCTTCTCTTTCTTAGACCTACGAAACTTCTCCAGCATTAGCTTTTTCACCATCATCGACTTCATCTTCAAATTACCGCTTCTACCCCTACTACCCCTTTCACTACCTTTCGTGGCATCATCACCGACAAGGCCCAATTCAGGCCCAAATGTCTCCACAGCTTCAATTTCATCACAGCCGGACCTCACTCCGGATAACTCCCGCTTAAAATTTGCCACCTCACACACTGATTCATCTTCTCTCTTACTCTTCTTATGAAACCAAGCACACGAAACGGTGCGTTTCGCCGTGTATTCCAGAAATAGAAGCGCCAACGCAGAAACCGTAATCCCAACCGTTAATCTCTCAACGCACGCAATCAGAACCACAACCACCACGAGTGACCTCGCCGCATCACCGGCAACTCTATTCCTCGCCTTGAATTCTACGACCGCACCCGCTCCATCACCGACGTCCGCCGCCGCCTTGATTTCTTCTTGGATTGCGGCGTCTGGCCGCGGGGACTCCGGGCTCGGGAGAAGGATAGGCGGCGAAGGCGGAGGTGTGACCGCCGGAGAGGGGGGTGGCGGCGGTGGATCGGAGATTTGTTCGGGTGGAGGCGGTTTCTTGGTTCGGGCGAAGCGGCTCCGGTTCTTGACGAAGAGGTCGATGAGGGAGGTAGGGAAACCGGTCTGAACGACAAGGGAACCGCCGCGTTTTGGCGAGTGGAAATCGGCGACGATTCGGGAAATTCGGGTAACCGGACTCTTCTTCTTCTTTTTCCAGGGAAACGGCATCGTCGTTTTGGATACGAAAAAAAAAAAAAAGAGGGGTTGTGTTGTGTGTTGGAAGAGAGTGTGGATTAGGAATGGAACATTTTATTTCATTTCATAGTTAGAAGAAGAAGAAGAAGAAGAAAGGAAATAAAATAGGAATTTTGGACAAGGAAGCGGGTTCCGCGGAGAGAGAGAGAGGAGGAAAAGAATGAGAAAAGCGTGAGGAAAGGAATGATCGAGTGAGAGAGTGTGTTTTGATTGAAGGTTAAGGCGCGTGCATGGTGTTTGTTATGTGAAGTGAAACTGTGAATTCAAGCAAGGTTGTTGAACCTGTTGAATTTTTTGGACTAATCCATTCCAATCACACTTTTATTATTATTTATTATTTAAGTCACTTACTCTTGTGTTATTTTTTTTTTTTTTTGTGACATTACTCTTGTGTTATTTACTTAAGGGTAAGTAAATAACAGATTTATTTTTTTTCTATGTCCAAAATTCAAATTAAACGTTAAATTCCTAATTTCTTAATTGAAACTTGAAAGATCGTATGATAAGCCATCAAGCCCAAACAACGAGTCTTTTTTTATGTATTTGACTGATGCATCATTCCATGAATGAATGAATTAAATTACTCTTGTTTTTCGAACATAGTTTTCAATAATTTTATTTTCTTTAAGAATTTAATTTTTTTAAATATCATGCATTTACATGATTTTTAAAATAATAAATTTAAAAATTAATTATTTTTTAATATAACAATTGTTTGTGATAATGCATCTAACTTTAAAAAAAATTTTAAAAATAAACTACTAAAATGATAATTAAAAGATCATGTTGCTGACAAAAAATAACTCCAAATTCCAAAATATGTGAACGACTTATAAGGTCCAAATAAAAGATTTTTTTTACTAACTCCCTAAAAGATTAAAAATATGATAAAAATAACAAAAAGAAATAACCAATTTTTATAAGTGAAAAATGTCCCTTGTATTTAGTAAATAATTTATGCATTTAATCCAAATTTTTGTAAAAAGTATTAGATAAATATTTCAAAGGTACGCACATACCAAAAAATTGGAGTGTAGTTTGATCACCAAATCTCTTCTCCTTTTTTTTTCTTAGAAATATTTTTATCATTTACAAAAAGTTATAAAAGAAATTCATTTGGTGTAAATTCAGGCGATTTTAGGAATAAAATATTTTTTTTATTTTGTTCGTTAAAAAATTATCAAAATCTTATTTCCAATGTTTTTCGAGAATATGTATATATAATATCTGGACATGTTTGTTGCATTTTTAGATTGCTCGAAAACTTATTATTGTTCATATCTTTAATTTTGAGATTATTTTGGTCGATAAAGAATTTGTGAAGTACTCTTTTGATAATTTGCATGTTTTGTAAAAATAAAAAAAAGCATAGTACTATAATTTGCATGGTTTGTATAATTGTCTTATTAGTGCAATGGCCAATGGGGATAACGATGAATTTAAGGGTGAAAACTGAAAAGTTTGAGGAGAGCGAAATTAAACAAGTTTTGGGTTTACACTTTACATGAGTGACATATTCTAGGATGGAAATGATTTTACATCGGATTCGGCTGTTTCTTGTGTTAATAATGCGGTACAATTCTGTTTGACAGACTGCTACCTAACTGGCTATGTATATTTATGTATTCTTTTGACTGTGACATGTCCTTGGTCCTATTTTAAGTTAATTTTGTGATTTGTGATTTGTGATGGAAGAGTTTCATAAATATATATATATGTATATATTAACATGTGAATGTGAATATGAATATATACGTGATTATGACCCATATGGAGAATAAATCTATCACTTAGTTTAGTAAAATCATCTTCATTCATTTATTATCACTTTCAATGCATTCACATTGTATTTTCACATAACTATCTTATATATATTGATTAATTAATTTAGTTTATCCTTTTAAACACTACTATACTCACATATTCATCTGTTACTTCTAAAGTTCTAATTAATTCCTAAATCATTAAAATTAAAAAAAAGACAAAAGTAAGATGGCATGCAGCAGAAGAACTTAAAATAGAGTCACTCATCAAAAGAAAAAACTCAATGAGAATAGTTAGATGATCAATCAAAGAAAAAAATAGTGAATAGTTAGACATGACTTAGTTTATAAACTTTATACAGACAAATTTTACTATAAGTGCAATGATTCAAAATTCATTGAAAAGAAAAGGGGGCAAATAAAAAAAAAAAACGCGTTTTGATTATTATAACAAGGATTCAAGGAAGTCAATGCCTTGGCAAAAAAAAATTGTGGACACCCAGAGTGAGGAAAACTATTTTGTGATCAATAGGAGAATACAATGTGGAATTGAATAGTTTGGGTATTTGATTTTAATTTTGTAACATCGCAATTGCTATTAATAATTAATAGCAACATGAAAATGACTTCATTTGTTGCTTTATGAACCGCCTAATCCAGTAAATCATACGCATATAAGATGGATTCTATCATTGTCGCTCATTTCCACTTGGCTATGATCTAATCTACCAAGAAGAAAGTAAGTTGTTGTGTTTTTTTTTTTTTTTTTTTTTTTTTTTTT
>JASCZI010211519.1:0-46310 GCA_036250425.1 Stylosanthes scabra
GTTATTACTTATATACTAATATGTTATATACTTATTAAGGTTCATCAATACTCCTCTTTTATAATATCCTTTGATTTGTATTTAATGAAATTTAATGGCTCATAAAAAATGGCTCATTCAATAAGCACAAAATGTTTGAGCTTACTTTAGACACACCCTTATTTAACAATTGATTGGTATTCCTTACCAAATGTAAAGCATCTCCCACAAATGTAATCATTTTATACTTAACAATGTATTATATATTAACTCAAATATTACTATCAATCTCCTTGGTAGTTTTCAATTTCAATAGTTTCCAAATAAGCAAAATGTGAGATATCACATAGTCCCACACGACCATAATTTTTTTTTAAATGAAGAAAACCATATTCTCAAATCTCAACCTTACACTTCCCCATATCCCAAGTTAAAAGGAACTTAAAAATAGAACATCATAGAAAAACAAATTTAAAAAAAATAATACCAAATAGAATGGTAATACAAAAAACAAGAATAAAAGGCAATATCAATTCCTGCAAAACTTAATTTTAACTAAGAAGTAAATTTGGCAACCACTCCCAATACAAAAAGCAAAATTGTTTGAAATAACCATAAAAACAATACCGAAATAAATATTAAAATTCTAGTTCTTAACATTAGCATAAGTTAAACCATAGTACTCCTCACAATTTATGTTCTCTTGATAAACTCTTTTGCAACTTGGATGATAGAATTTTTGGACTCGTTGTAGTTATTCATCACCAAAGCTATTGTCAACCTCATGCGTGTTGCATCATCCATTGACTGTATGTATGATCCAAAAATTTGGTTACCCTTGACCGATAATTTATTGGAACATATTGTGATCAATTTGAATGGTAAGCTCACCTCTATATAAATGTTTTTTTAACCTTTCCATTTAATTTTCATCTAGCAACCCACATGCCACTGTCTACCCTATAACATGAATATAATATATTTGGTATATTTTTAAACTAGAAGTTTTACATATGTTTGGCTGATAAAAAACCTTACCACTTTTGTTGTTGTGGAAGATTTTTCGGATAGGAAATTCCAAAACCACTTATTTGATATGAAACTTCCTCCATGTCTTTTTTTTTTCTCTTTTCATACAATTTCTTATCGATCATCTAGTCAAGAAAATTTGCCTATAATAAGAAAAAGAAAAGGGTATATTTAAAGATTCTTAGTGTAAGTATATCTATAAAACACAAGAATTATTTAAAGGTATGGCCAACCAATAGATAAACTTGTCGCTCTCTTATCATTTTTCTTGACCGTTGTTTCAGTGAATCAATACAATGCAACTTTTTCTTCTTCACATCCACACACAATAAATACCAGTGTATGTTATCTTTAACTAGTAAATAAATCTGTAATTTAATAATAAAATGTATAATTAATGAGTATCTCATGACATTTATATGAAATAGAAATCTAACTTATTAGAAAAAAATTCTTACCTTTGATAATTTGATAACATCAGATAAATATGTCATGTTCCAATACTAAATGCCTTGTTGTGTAACAGAAGCTAAATATATGTTCCTATTTTTGTAGATAACAGGAAATTATTTTTTATTTTCTTTATATTCAAAAAAACTTTTAAATGATAGTTATGTGATTGCAATAAATCAATATACAACGCTTTACATTATCAAATGAGGATAAATCTACAACCCGAGCCTTCGAGTCGGTATATAAATGCAAATATTATAAGTTACAAAACTTGATGATAATAAAACACATAAATCACCTTTTGGAGCCATTATTCTCTGATACACGCTCATCCATCGTGTTACCAATTATTCAACAACAATGACAAAATTTAACCTGAATACCAAAGACAAAAGTAGGAGATATGACAACTTTAAATTTGTATAAAAAAAATAGTAATTGAGTTTAATACCCTTACTGAATAAAAGTAACTTCCACCCAATTTCCTACTAGCTGCTCGAAATATGCACACACTGTAATGTTAACTTTGCTATTCCAGGTTTACTTATAGCTTATATATATAGTGGTTATAAAAAATGAAGCTACTAGCAGCCGGAATAGGAGAGGGATTAGCAAATTTTTAGGAGGTGGTTATATGCATTTTTTTTTGAATTTTTTCTAACTTAAATTACAATACTTGATTCTTATCTTATAACATTACTACCAAAGACGGTTATGCTTAAAGATATAAAATATTTATTAATTATTTTTTTCTTTTTTTTTTCAATTCATTCATACGTTAATATGTTACAAAATAAAAAACATTAGTGTGAAAATTTAAAATAATGAAAAATGGTGGTTGAATACAGTTTTGAAATAAATAAAAAATAAGAAATACATATAGGATAACCCAATTAAAGAAATGCGGATATAAATAATTATTTTTAATACCGAGTTCAACAACATAATACAATATATTCATATAGGTTGTTTTCGTAACACTAGATAAACTTGGTTTCAGGAGTTGTTGACATATCTTAAGGCATGAGTTGCTAATTTTTTAAAAAATTTGTTACATGAGAATTGTGTGTATTATTGGGGGTTGGGGTGTGAAATTGATGTGATTTTAACCATTTTATATTTCAGTTGGTTTATAAATACAGGATAATGTACATTATTAAATCTACGGAAGTAGCAGCAACTCCATTCAGACTATATACATAGTTCTTTGAACATGCAATCCGTGAAGGGGTATAAGGTAATTGTGATACCCATAATATGGGGTCGGTCTTCTATGTAACAAATTTTATTATTTGATATTTCAAATAAAGTATTAGAAAATTTAAACTTTTAAATCTTTTTTTAATTATACAAAGCTAGAATATCTACATTTATGTGTATGAATAAAAATTAAAAAAATTATTTCTTGAGGTTTCAAATTTTAAATTAAACTAATCTACTCTAAGAAACAACTCAACCTAAAAATGAAGATGACCTACTAACATCTATTTTATCTTATTTTCCGATATAAAATCAGAACCACATTAGATTTTAAGGTTAGCATTATTGTTTTTTAAGATCATTATCTCCCAAAACAAGATACCTATTATTTCAATCTAAATTAGCGACTTCTTCCATTATACATATCTTTCGGTGGAAGAGGAAGAGGAAGGAGACAAGGAAAGGGAAGGAAAAGAGATAATAAGAGCCCAGATGGAAGCAATAACAGACAAGAAATCAATCTTGAAGATCAGTGCATAAGCTCAATGGAGTACGACAGTCCTAATAAAAAAAAACCGTGAAAGAAATATCAAAAAGGTCATTTAGGTAAGAGAACTCATTATATAAATACATTTGTCAATCACTCACATTAATAGCTTTAATTTGTACAGAAGTCATACGGGTGATCGATTGATTATTTATTTAATATGTTAAATAGGTAACACTGAATATTCAACTGTTGTAAATAAGACATCTTGTTTTTAGTTCTGTGTACATTAAAAATTTTAATACATATAACTTAATCTAAGCATATTATAATTTAAGAAGATTATCCGGTATACTTCAAAAAGTGAGGTATACCGTATTTTTTTACTTTTTAACCGTTGATCTTTATCATATATTAATTTTATAATTAAAATCAATCAAGATTAACGACTAAAAGGTGATGGAATACGGTATACCTCACTTTTTAAGGTATACCAGATAACTTTCCTATAATTTAAGGAATACTAAAAATATTTTCCCTAACTCTTAAAAAGGCATTGATACACAGCAATGCTATTGAATTCCTCATTTATTTACTTTTATTTCTCTATGATAATTTAAGTTCCAACCACGGTTAATAATGTGACAGCCATATAAGATTTGATTGTTATATATATGACATGCCCGCTCGGGTGGGGATGCTTTCGTCGTTGTAGCTGAAAACACCGCTCCCTTCACGGGCTGCTTCGGGACGTTTTAAAAACAGGTGTCACAGGGTGCACCCAAAATACCGAGTATGGGACTCGGGTCGTTCTGCTCAGGAAGCGAATGAGAAAGTCTGTTTTTGATTGAGGTTGGTTGCAGTTGAGTTTGTTTGAAAGCAGTTCGCAGGTTGAAAGCAGTAAAAGCAGTTAAAAGCAGTAAAAAACGATAAAGGTTCTGATAATTAAAAGGAGTATCCAGGCCGTGAGATGAAATACTGTGCATCGCTATCATTGTTGCTATGTCCCGGATTGATTATACACCCCCTAGGAGGAACCTCTGCACATCATTGACTAACTAGCTGTGTGGCAACGAACCCACAATACCGAGTCCAACTCACATAGGTGCAGGTGTTACTTGGAGTTTGTGATTCAGCCCCCGGCACCCAAGAGTACCCGCTGTCACCGGTACAATCCTGCTAGGACCTCTTGTGCATATCTAAGCGAAATATGGAGCTTCTGATCTATGCCCAGGGCTGACAAACTCTATAGGGTCCCCGCTGTCACCGGTACAATCCTGCTGGGACCTCTATGCACTTGTGCCTGTTGTCACCATGGCGAACCACGCACGGTAAGGAACTGCCACTATGCTAGCAGGGGTGTCTTACGGATAGCATTACGGGCTTGACCCGTTCCTTCCCCTCTGATCCATTTGGGACTCGCAGCTCTGGTCATTTGCACATCTCACCTCACAGCCGAGACACTATAGGACTCTACTCACTAATTGCGGAAATCATAAAAGCAGGAAAATAAATTAGTAGCATAACAGTATGTAAAATTCGCGGTTTGCAGGAAATTAAACGGACAGAATAACGGTAAAATAAATTGATTGAAATTGAAGTTCGATAGAGTAATAGTAAAATAAACAAACAAGTAATAAAAATAAAAAGTCTGGCTAGTGAATGGACAATAAAACCTAAATGGAACCCTAAAAACTAAGCTAAATGTGGAAGTGGGCTCCCTGGAAATGGTGAAAGGCTCCTCTATTTATAGATGCTGGAATTGACCTATGCGTACGCATGGAGGCTTTATGTGCGTACGCATAGGTGCCGAGATCAGCAATTGGGCGTGCCGCCCATGCTTGGTTGCGTACGCATGGCTCCATGTGATGCGTACGCATAGGCTCCAGCAATGGCCTTCTAGGTTTGTTGTGATCTTTTCGTTCCTTTCGCTCTCTCCGGCCATTTCCGCTCCGAACTCCGCCTGTTATATCCTGAAACACTTAAGCGCACACATCAAGGCATCGTGCGAAACGGGAAACAGTTCAAAACACAGTAAATATTGGCCGAAATAGCAGATATTACAATTACAGCCCTAAGGAACTACTAAGTGCAATTTGACCTATTTTGCTAGTGTTTAAACAATGAAAATGTGACAATTAATCAATTAAAGCAGTAAAATAATCCGTCGGAACGGGTTTCATCAATATAATTTTTCAATTTGCATGAATTAATATTTTTAATAATTTCGTTGAATTTGATTCTTTTAAAACTAAATAACAGTCATCAAGAAAGTTCGAAAGCTGACAACAAAAATTAGGAGGAGGTGAATTTACCATCAAATAACAAGCAGTATCAGTCAAGTGAAGTTGTTATTACTTCCGCCCTTAATACAATGACAACAGCCATAACAAATCTAACGAGGGTCCTTCGGAATCAAACTTCACCGAAACTCCCCTCAGGTATACAAAAGTCTTCCCATATGAAATTTGAACATGTACATGGATCGTTGCACCCAGATATTGTGAATTCAACCATAAAAAGGAACTCAACTAGAAGGCACCCACATAATCAATTTTTGAAATGGACAAGAAATCCAAGACTGAAAATTACATAGGACAAAAGGGAGCTTCCTCATTTAGCTTATCGCGACGTACCCACATCCCAAAGATTCCACTGGTACGTGTACAAACACTTGAGTATAACATATATAATTAAATTTAGATACTTTTATTGTTTTTATTATGTCTCCCACTGTACTTGACAATGGATTTGTTCTTACAATGGATGCCCGTAACATTCAGACCCCCAGAAGATATGATTCTAACAACGGATGAAATTGCTTGTGTAGTTTATATTTTTGGCCAAAATTTAAAGTATATTAAATCTCAGTTTTGATTTTAATAATTTTTCTATTATTCAAATTAATTTATATTATGTCAAAATTTACCATTTTCAGCAATAAATATGTGTGTGAATATATTCTTTATAGGGATGAGATGTTGGTGTCAACTAACATCATATGTTAATAAAGAAGGTTTGTACATATTAGTTCCTGGACAAATAGTGTATGCTACGTATTGTTTTTAAAATATATACAATTGTATATTTTTTACAGATTCATGCAGAAACATAAAAACTTTTCAAATTACTGTGCGTTTGGTTTCTACCAACAACCTTCTCTATAAGATTTTTTTTTAGTCATACAAAAAATAGGTTTGAAAATTAAAATGGGTAGGTTTAACTTTTTTAATTCCAATATAATTTAATGCTTATATGTCACTTCATAAAACAATTTTCACTTTCGTGGTCAAGACCACCCAACAAAGTCCGGAAACAATTCGCACAACACTTCATGCACAAATTCGACTACTTGTCAAGGCTAAGCTAGAGTATGAATGTGAATAATATCTAGAATATTTATTCTAATTAATCTATTTACCTCAACAATATAGATTTACCATTTCTAATCTTGATGAGCATTGGTTTCTGATGATAGTGGACATGAAAAAAAAAACAACTAATTGTGCTTGATTCTTCCAAAAACATTGACAAAGATTATAATAGGCGATTATTCGTTGAAACCATCGTATGTAATTCATTCAAACATCATAGTTTTACAAAGTAGTTTTTTTTAAAATTCTTTGCTTATTTGGGTTATTAGGTATATTGATAAAAGAAAAATTTTAACAGTAGCTATAATCTTTTTTCGTAAGTGTTAATCATTATTCCGTTAATTTATTTTGAGTATAATGATTTAACCACCACTGTTTGAGGAAAGAAAAAAAAAAAGAGAAAAATACTGCATTATTGTGTCAGGGAATGAGGGACCCTGGCAGCTAGGAAGAACTCTTCATGGGCAATGAGAATACGATGAAAGGATATGTTATCAACATTATAACAAGTGTAATCTTAAGTTTGTATATTGGGGCTTTATCAAGGGTTTCTACAGGTGTAGAGTTTTGATGTAAAAGGGTTTAGGAAATGTTCAGTGGAACTAAGCTGATGTAATGTTTGTCTAATGAATCCTTATGTCTCCTTTATGTGCACACTGATTGTGCTTTAGAAATACCCTGATTGTTACAATCTAAATCATTCTTGGCTATTTTTAATTTATGACTCTGATTTATTTGTGCTTCCTTTTAACAAAGGAGGAAATTTTTAACAATTGGATTTAGTCCTGCCTCTTTTTTAAACAATGTACAAACTGCTATTACTCTTTTTTTTTAAGTTTATATAAAAACTCAGAGCTGTTCTTTTTCTATTTTTCCCCCCTACCGTGTGGAAGATTATGAAAATAATAGATAAAAAAAGCCGTGACCACCAAATTGTTTTAAAAAAAATTTCCAACTAGACTTACATTTACAACCTATTAAAGACAAATTTGGAATAAAAAGAACAATTGAATCTATGAAAATCTGAAAACACTGCTAAAGAAAATTGGTCTTCAGAACCCAAACTTAGTTAAGGTAATCAACTGTCTCCTCCATAGCTCTATCTATATGCTCATCCATGACTAGTAACATTCTTTAACAAAAAGGTTAACGAGCCAATTCAACTTCAAGCAAGTTATAGTAACTTTAGTGGCTCCTTATATCTTGAATTTATTGACTAATTTGTAGTACCCCGAAAACACTAATCTATAAGCCCAGCCTTCTTTCGATGCAGCCGCCCTTTGCTAATTAGTCCAACTGTAAAGAAAAAAAAACATATATTTTCCATATAAAGCAGTAATATAAAGAAACTATATTTAAAAGATGATAAGAATGATTAGGTTGTTTCAATTTATGTGTATAAGTATCTTTGTTCCAATCATTATTTCAATCATGCAATGCAACCATGGAATCTAGCCACACATTTTTGTATATAATCAGCAAGCAAAGCTAGGATTTTCTATTAAGAATTATCGACTATCTGGAAATGTATATATAGCACAAGATTTCTATCCCATGATGAAATCTTCCAAACTTCTTTGTCTTTGCAATTTATATCTGTGTAATTACAATTTATAGAAGTTTTGTATGTTTATCCAGCTAATTATTAATTTATAGTAACCGTTAAAATAAGCAAAAAATCAAAGCAATGATTATTGAATTGAAAAAGCTTCAAATTAACAACGCAAACCGCATTATATTCCATGAACTATGAGAGATAGTAATTGAGATTAGATAATCACAAAAGAATTCTGAAGCACCACCGATTCCAGCAAACTTAAGAGGCCGGGTTAGGACCCTCTATGATGAGATTCTGCTATGCATTAATAACAAGAGAGCCAAGAATGAGTAACACTTTTAAGAGATAAGCTAAGTTTCATTTCCAACGTACAATAGAATACACAATAATGTAAAATTGGAAAACATTCCTCATCATTCACAGCCTCTGAGCCTCCTTGAACCCAGAAATTGTTATCGTAGCCGGCATTGTACAACAGTTCACAAGCAACTAATAATCCAAGCAAAAAAAAAAGAGTTTTAGAGCTATAACAGTGAAAGGATCTGATAAATTTCTTTTGTATGTGCTTCCAAACTAATCAAATGGTGCAACACTTAGAAAAGTGAAGAAATATTCCAAACATAAGAAGTACCGAATGTGTTCTATATTTCATAGAGTTATGAAAACAACACCATGTGTTGTAGGCCATGCTAAAGTATCTCAATGTCCTTTCTAAATCTCTCCAATGTGTTATAAATGGATGGTGAATGAAGTGGTCAAAATTGGTATATTAAATTCAACTAAATTCAGAATATATGTTCATATGGAATAGTTTAAACAATCAATACTACTAAACTCATGTACCACAAAAAATTTCAACTCTACTAAATAAGTATTATACTAACTTCCAATGTATCTTTCTTACTGCAGGACATAGTGGACCGTGATCCATAACAAGATCATTGAAAAAGAATATAATCTGCTAAAGGAACATTTTAAAATACTTGGACTAGAGAGGGATAATCAACAATATTTTTCAAGAATACTGTAAAATGCAAAAATATAAAATTATAGAAAAACAGTAATACTAAACTTACAAACACTTTCAAATTTTGGATTAATAAAACACAAGACATAATACTAAACTTACACACATCAAAATATCAAATTTAACCTCCTCAAAGATATCGCCCCATCAATATCAAAATATCTAAAGAACAAGTGAACAATGTAAGAAAGCAACACCCACTAACAAATTAAGCCCAAAAAAAAAATAATAATAAATCACATTGGGTCTGGACTACAAGCGAGAAAGCGGCAACAGCGACGGACTGACAAAATGACAGATCTTGGATGCGATGCGAAGAGGCTGGTGGCTTGAACAGAGGCGTGGAAGGAGGCGGCGGTGGGATGACCGGACGATGGTGGAACGGCTTAGGTGAGAAGGCCAATGTTTTTTATAGCTAGGGTTTTTAAAATTGAGAAAGAGAAGATTAGGGTTCCATGCTATCTAGATATGAGCACAAACAAGGTCATTAAGAAAAAAGCCAGGATTTGCGGTGTTCGGCGCAGATGAATGAACGGGTGATGGCAAAGCTCTAGTGAGAAAGGGAGAACGACGGTCGTTCTTGTAATGGGACAGATGAGCCTGGACGGTGTGGGATGGTGCTCGGGATAGAACAGCGGTGACAGTGAGAGAGATGAGGGAGCATGAGTTTTTGGGCGTTCATAGTGGTGGCAGAAGAAAGTAGGAGGAGTTGTGTTCGATCATTGGGTGGAAGAGGAAGAGTTTGGATTGGGGTTGATTTAGAATTTTTAGAAATGAAATGACACTGTTTAGGAAAATAAATTAATTATAATTTTACCTCAAGCATTAATTCTAGTTAAAAATTTTAAAACCTTAACTTAACAAATAAAAATTTGCCATGTCATGATGGGTAAATTACCCTTTCATTTTCAAGGGTTGGTTAGAAATTTATTTTAATTCTATTGAATTCTCAGAATTTTAGATGTATTTCACTTTGATTTTCAAGATAACTTTTTGTCACTCATATAGTAATTTCATGATAATATAAATGAACGGTTGCCACAATGATGATTGAACCTCAAATTGGGTTGAAAGGACGTCATTTCAAGGGGCATTTAGTAGGAAACTTTCGCTTGAATTCTAATTATCAATACTCACCGAAATAACCTTGTTTCAACTCAATTGGATCGTTATTCATCAAACAACATCATTTCGGGTATCCATTGTAACAGTCATCCATCTATATCAACATGGCATTAATGTAAGAGTGATAAAAGTTATCTTAGGAATTAAAATGTCGTATATTTATAAACTCGGAAGACTAAATGAAGTTAAACACTTCAGAAACCATTTTAATAGAAGAGTGAAACTCCAGAAATAAATTGAAAATTAACTCAAGAAATGAAGATTAAGGTGTCATAGTTCTTCTATTCGAAAGAGAAATAAATTAAATTAGGTTTAGGGAAAGGGTAGGTTTTCAGGGTTGGCTCAAGTGGTTGGTTGGGCTTCTAACCATTCGTTGTAAAAACGAATATTATCTTGGGCTACAAAATAGGTATTCAACTAGGATAAACACGACATTGGCTTTGAATTGGGCTCCTTTTTTATTTGGGAAAATATTAATTGATTATCTGATTGTGTATCCAAATTAAAATGCCCTTTGAACTGTGAAAAAAAAGAAGCCGAGATTTAGCATAGATGGAGGATTCTTTGGCCTTCTAAGCAGCTGTACTTAGGTTCTAATCCTGGTAGAGAAAAATAGAACCCCAATTAATAAATATGTGAGTAGAGAACCTATGATTGGGAGTTGTCCAATTCAATGAAAAAAAAAAAAAAAAACTGTCAAAAAGAAAAGTTGCCTACTGGGCTATTACTATGCATTGAAATAAAGGTGAATAGGGTGAAGGGAGATTAGATCAAGGTAGAAAATAATTCCACGTGTTGTAGTAGTGAGTGTACAATAGCTAATATATGTGCGCTAGTCAATTTTCTTTTTTTTCCCAAGTCCGGAAAAAGTAATTAAAAACTATTAGAATTTAAAATGATTTAATTATTCTATTAGTCTCTATTATAGTTTTATCAATGTTTTATTAAGTTTTTATATTATTTTTTAATAATTAAGTTCTTATACCTTTTTCAAATTTATAATTAGATCTTTATTAATAATAATCATCAAATGAAAACGTTTTTAAAATGTAAAATACTCTAATTAAGTTTATACTCAAATATAATTTTTTTTCACTTTTTTCATTTATATTCTCTAAAAATATTTTTAATTTTCATGAATTAAAGTCACCTATTTTTATAATTATTTTATGATTTTTTCTAAAAAAAATTTTAGTGACATATTTTATTTTTCATCTAATAAAAATTATAATTGGACGGAATGGGATTGTCTAACGATGATAAACACTAAAATCTATTTTATATATTTTAAAGAGTTTAATTTTTATTTTATATAATGTAAATAGTTTTATACAAATTTCAAATAAGATTCATGCAAAACTGCTCGAGTAATACACAATTGGTTGAAAATTAGTTGTTTTTACTTTTAATTAGGGTACTTGTTTCGGTACGTTGATTAATTAAGACGTATTAATATGTTAATTTAAATTAGCCAATAAGAATTCGATATGTAGGATTTATTCATCCACGTCAATATTAGTTTTTTTAATTTTTAAAAAATATCTATATCAATAATGTGGAGACTAAAATATCCTTGTATATTTAAATTAAAAATTAAATTTACCCCTTTTAATCATATTTGTTAAAAGATTAAATAATTCTTATTAATCTTATTGATAAAAATATCCTTTTATAATAAACACATACAATTAAAATCACATCACATTAATTTAATAAACACATAATTAAAAGAAAAAATAAACACTTAAAGAACTAAAACAAAAATTTGAGATTGATCCTTACATATCCCAATCACATCCATAAATTCATAGAACCTAATTCCTATGTCGTAAAAACCACCCCATTGCGGCACTTCCTTATTCCCCGTCGACGCTGCTGCTACTACGCACTCCTCCCGTCACTACTACCTTTTGGTTATGCATACACTTATGCACAGACCTTCGTAATTCTAGAATCGAAGTTGTTGATGTACTTAGCATGTATATTAAATGGAGCATATGCATTATTATTGATGTGTGCTATTAATCAAAAGCTTTGAGTACTTAATCTACAAGGTATGTGAGTTGGAAGGAAATTTTGCCAGTTAGAGTTCTATCGGGTTTGTGGGTGTGATTGAGATTTTTAAAAATTAATCTCAAATTTTTGTTTTAGTTATTTAAGTGTTTAATTTTTTATTTTAATTAAGTATTTATTGAATTAATATAATATGATTTTAATTGTATGAATTTATTATAAAATGATATTTTTATTAATAAGATTAACAAGATTTATTTCATCTTTTGACATATATGATTAAAAGGATAAATTTAATTTTTAATTTAAATATATAAGGATATTTTAGTCTATATATTAATATAGATATTTTACAAAAATAAATTAAAAAAACTAATGTTGACGTGGATAAATAAATTCTATGTGTCGAATCTTTATTGGTTAATTTAAATTAATATATCGGTACATCTTAATTAATCAACGTACCGAAGCGAGCACTTTTAATTATTCATATAAAACTTTTTTTACAGTAAGGTGGATGAAAAATTAAATTGAAATATAAAATTTTGAAATCTCGAGTTTTATAAATAATTCAATCACTCTTTTTTAGGAAAAATTATTATTTGTACCCACAATTGTTTAGAATGTTGATAAAATTATCCATAAAAAATAAAATTAACTATGTATCCATTAAAATAAGTTTTATGAAAAAAAAAAAACCAAATCCTAAATTTTTGTTAACTCTTCTAAAAAATTACCCCAAATACCTAAAATACCCCATCCCTTCCATTGTCTTCTCTGATTCTTCATCCCAGTTCACAGCCACCATCTTTACATTTTCCTCCACCATACACCACTGCCAACATCTTCATTTCTCAAACTCTATATGGTCGCGTTTGCTTCCATTCTCTACTCTTCGAGCTCGCCAGTGGCATTCTTCAAATCTGCCTCTTGTCGCTGTCACGCCCTTTTTTCTTTGCATCCACCACCAATGTTGCCTTCAAGCTCTTTCTTCGCCTCTCTTGGCACGGTGGCACCCTCCTTTCTCTCTTCCCATCTCCATCTTTGGTGACACCTAAGCCTTTTCTCCACCTCTCACCATTCACGCGCCCTACTTTCTCTTTGCCCACCTCCACCTTCAATGTTATATTTCCTTTGAGTTCCTTCTTAGCCTCTTTTTTCTATCTTTACTTTATGCTCCTCTAATTATTGTCTTCTTGCTTCTTTGTATGAATCCAATTTGCTTAATTTTTAATTTTTGGAATAAGCTTTTTTCTATCATTACTCATTCCAATAAACTTTTTTCAAATTAAATATTATTCATTTGTTTTTGTGCATCATACACCTACAGTCCCACACCAGCAAATTTCTTATCTAACAGTACATCTCTTTCCCCTTCATACACTTCATCGTATTGGAAAATTATCAAGTGTTTCGTTGTATTTAGCAGAACACCATATTCCTTGTATGAACAATTTGCTTGGCTTTGATTGTCTTCTAGTGGGCTATTTGAAAGACAAAAGTATTCCCAATTATACAAGTTATTTCACTTAAATAATCAGCTGAAAAAGGTGACGTGATAGGACATAAAGGATTAGCTTAAAATCATTGAAGGCTAGTAAAGTAGTAATAGTGGGCAGAACCAGCATGAATGTTGTGCCACATTCTAAATAGGAAATTGGTTTAATTTCAATGTTATATATTTTAATATTATTAAAAATGTTAATTTTTTTAAAAATATAGAAATGACTATAAAAAATAATTTCATAAAGTACAAACATATAAGTGTACATATTAAATTAGCTAAATCAAAATTAGTCAATAAAATAATTGAACTTAAATATATTTACTTTTTATCATTTAAATTTCTAAAATAAAACATATTCGGATATAAATTTTCGTTGTAATACTTGCAGGGTTGTTAATTTTTTTAAAATAGTATAATCCTCATTAAATAGATACTAAAAGTTGGTGGGGATTTTATTAGTGTTACAACAACAAAATATATATACTAAAGGATTCTATATATATAAATATAATATTGCTATAAATAAATTAAATAATTAATTTTACAAATTATAGGAAAAATGATAAATATACTCTTGATTTTTTTAAAAAATTATACAAATGTACCTCTAACGTTTATGAAATACACAACAGCTCCTAACATTCGAATAAACGGTACAATGACGCCTCTCCTTAAGTTTAACTCAATATAGATTGTAAGATCATCTTCTTCTTTTTTCCCCTTATCCATCTAGCTAATTTATTCTCTATTTTTACCGTCTAACTCTTTTTCCTTTTTTTTTCTTTTTTTTTCTTTACAATCGGAAGAGTTAAACTTACAAAGGGACGTCATTATACCGTTTATTCGAAGGTCAAGGTCTATTATGTATTTCATAAATATTAAGAATACATTTGTACTATTTTTAAAATGTTACAGAGACATTTGTCATTTATCCTAAATTATATACAATCATTAATATTAATATATTATATAAATCTAATATTTTAGTATCACAATTTTTTTCAAATTATTTTATTATTTAGACTATTCGTCTTGTATGTAGTTAGCATAATTTGTTTAACAAAAAATTAATGTTGTTATATTTTAAAAATATTTTTTTTAAAAAAAAATATTGTTGATTGTTATTATGTAAAAAAGTAATGATAATGGTGATAGAAATAATGTAATTCAAAGAATACTTTTATCTTTATAAAAATTTTGTCATCGAAAGGATAATTTTAAAATAAAATTAAAAGGTAAGACGATTTTGAAAAAAAAAAACTTAGAAATGATTTTTATTTTTATTAAAATCATAAAGATTAAAATAGTACTTAATATACTATTTACTCAAAATCATATATTTTTACTATTTTTTTATGAATTATTTATATTTAAAATAAATTATTATATTATTATATAATATTATTTAGGTATACTTTATTATAAATTATGCAATTATCAAATATAATTTGATATGTTTTAACTTTTTTTTTTTTTGGTAAACATATGTTTTAACTTATTATTCAACAAATAATGTTTCACAATTCTTTCCCGTACACGGTCCTGTTGCAGTCTTGTGTCATGGAACAGAAAAAACAAAAAAAAAAAAAACAAAAAACCCCCACAAGCCAATTCCACTAACAAGCCACTCAATTTTATGCTTGTATAATCACTCATGGGTAAATTGGGAATTGTCACTCCCTTTGGATTGTGGAAAGGTAGCACCAGTAGCACATCCATCATGTTCTCACTTCACATCATGTCCATAATATCGTCACTCTTTTCATCTACATCTTTAACATTTTTTTATATTAAATCTCACGGTCACCAATAAAAGGAATCAAATATTCCGTGAAGGTACCGGAACACGTGAAAAGCTTCCCATCATATTTCCTCTGCGCCACAGAACTCTCAAAAAAAAATGCCCTTTGTAATGCTCAATTTCATTTTGACACAGCCACAGAGGGCTGGCTACCTCCAGGCTCCAACATTTGTCAAATGTATAAATATGTACTAAACTTAATTAATATGGGATAAAAAAAAATTTCAAAACAAAATAGGGATAAAACAAAAATAATAAGCTAGTCCATTTAAAAATTAAGATGGTTAAAAAAAAAACTTAAAATTATTTTTAATAAGATTTCGTTCTTTTATATTTTCCCATGCATCCCCTATAATAATAAAAAAAAAGTTTAAAACTATATTTGTTATATAATATTAACTTTTTAACAAAATTACATTGTTAAATGATGGCTTTAAAAAATCAAATTAAAAAAGGATATTTTTAAAAATCAATTATTTAAATAATTAAATTTGGTTAACTGAATTTAAAGTTGATTTTTAAAGTTTATTATATTTGCACACCAAAATTAGTCTTTAGTATATAATCCATATTAAAATATAAAATACATATTAAAAATGTAAAATTATATATATATATTCATGTATAAATATATAGTAGTTAATTTTAGTGGTTGATTTGATATGAAAATAGAACTATCGTGTTTAAAAAACCCTGTAATACACCATAATAAATCTCATACTATGATCAGGCTTAAAGTCTCGATGTAAATTACAAAGAAAAGCATTTGAACTTTATTTGAGATTGATTTTTTTTTTTTTTTGGGATGGGACCTTGAGTTAAAGTTATCTTCTACGTGTAATACAAGTATGACATGTTCAAAATAATGTAAAAAATAAACTCTACGTAATATGTAAAACTTTATCCCTAAACAACAAACTCTATGTGTTATTTATTTATTTATTTATTTTAGTTCTTTGACTCTGTTGAGCAGACTTCTTAGTTCTTAGTGTGGATTTTTTTTTTTATTAGAGCAGACTTCTTCGTTTCTCTTTGTTTTTGACATCAACAGACTTCTTCGTTTCTCTTTTTTTTTGACATCAACAGACTTCTTAGTTACCTAAGGTTATAATATTTTGGGCTCATATAAAATGTGTTTGTGATTAAAGTGTTGGACCTGGAAGGCCCAATAAACTGGATATTTTAAAATTCGGTATTTCCAATTTAGCACATTGTGCACCGCAAGACTTGGTCTAGTGGCATATGCGTATACCTTGCTTCTTATACCTTGCTTAAAAGGTGCACCGTATTTGAATCCTAGGACTAGGAAGTGGTTAATGGAACCCATGGGAGGGAATAGGGGTGTGAGTGTGTGAGAGGGCTTGTAAAAAAAAAAATAAATTTAGCACATTGCCGTGTAGTCCAAACTAAGCAGTGAGTGTTTTTGCTATTAATGTTTTTGTTTTTAATATAAAATCTATATCCCGGACCAAAAATATATATATTGGGGACATCCAAAATCCAAAATAATAATAATAATAATTCCCGGTAAACCTCCAAAGATAATTATATTGGGTTGATATAGATATTTTCAAATTAGTCTCTTTAAATAAGTATAGAAGATTCTTAAATAAAGTTATAATCCATAATAAATTAGTCATTGATTTGCTGAGCATGAGATGTGTAAAACAAAAAATTATAAGTTTTCGAAAATATCCTCAATAACAAAATAACAATGGATAATGATTGAGAATGTTAATTTATTCTTTTAATTATTTTTTTATTTAAAATTAGATAATAATAATTATTGAGAAAGTTTTGGTAGTTAATACTAGGGAGACAATAGAAAGTTAATATCATTTTTTTTTTCTCTTCCCCTTTTTACTATTTACTATTTCCCTAACTACACTCATTGACTCCCTATTGATCTCCTAACGTTGGTTCTATAGCATTACTTATAATTATTTTATTTAAAAAAATTTTTTAAAGAAAAACAAACACACGTGCGCATATATATATATTTTGTTAGATTTAGTAAAAAAAAAAGATTCTAATTGAATTTCGATTGAATGTTTAAACTTTTTTTACTTTGAAGTTATAATTTTATGGTTTAATAAAGAATTTAGATTTCAGCATGAAGAAAGAACAAAGGATAAACAAGAATAAATGAATAAAATTGAATAGAAAAAGGTGAATTATGGTCAATTAAAAAGGGAAAAATTGAAATTAAACATAAATAAATTACTTTATCTTCTCTACTTTTTTTATGCAACAGGAAAATGACTCATTCTACTAAATGCTAATAATTTTATTTATATTTGAAAAGCTAGACTTAATTTTTCAGAATTTATTTGTTATTATAAAATTACTAAATGCTAATAATCTCATTTATATTTTTTTTGGGTGACAATTTTTTTTTTTTGGTGTCTTGACAATCTCATATTTGAAAAGCTAGACTTAACTTTTCATAATTTATTTGTTATTATTATTGTTGTTTGTTTGTTTTTTATTTGAGCATATGCGATTCATTTTCAATTAATAGATTAAATTTATAGGATAATGATTTTTTATTGTGTTAATATTATTTAATATAGTAATGTTAGGGAACCAACGTTAGGGAACCAATAAGTATAATTAGGAAAATAATGGGTGGTAAAAGGGAAGAGAGAAAAGAAAAAAAAATGATATTGACTCTATATTATCTCCCTAATATTGGCTCTCAAGACTTTTTTTTATTTTATAACATAAACTCTTTTATTAAAAAAATCTTTTAAGTGTGGGGTGGGACAATCACATTGTTATAAGGGGCAATCACATATACAAAACAAAGAAATACTTACTAATTTTTTTCAAAGTTCAATGGCGCATTTGCCCCCACCCCACCACCACACACACTCACGTAGGTAAATCTGTCCTAGGTGGTGGCGATTGTGTTCGGAGAACCTTATTCTTTTATTAGATTAACGTTTATAAAGTTTGTGTAGAGAATGATAGGAATTAAAATACATAATTTCCTACCTGTAAAAATTAAAAGAGCAACAATATCCACTCAAATTAAGTAAAACCAGTATCAATTATAACATCAAATAGCAGCATAAAAGTTAACAATAAACAAAAATTAGAAACAAGCTAGCAAATCAAGATTTTCATCTGGAAAACCTCTTCAATGTAAGAAGTAAAAACCAGGAGACACCAACATCGGGAAATAGCTTCACTATGATTAAAAATATGGTACAAGAAAGTCACGAATTACTGCACAAAATGTGCATATAACAAGCCAAACAACCCAAGCTTCAAAACTCATAAACAAGAACAAAGAAGATAAAACAATACCACAAAATACATCTTTTGTTCAAGCTCAATTTCTGTCACTACAAATCTCTAATCACGATCTCGACCGTTCAGAACGAAGAACAAGATGAGTAGAACATGTATTCCAAATTTGAGCTCGATCCAACGGTTAACGAATCTACAATAGTCAAATTACAGAGACAAATTTGTGTTTGTTTTCTCTCTTCTTCTCTCAACTGTTTGTTTCTTGTTTTCTCAATAATGAGACCTCTCTCATGCAACCCTAATACACCTCTCACGAATTTAACTATCTCATGGGCCTGGATACTAGCATTTAGACCTTTATCCACATAGGAAGGAAGCCGAAAAACCAAACAAATCTCTCCCTCACGACTATATGGAGGTAACCGCCAATCCGACGATTAAGCAACAAACTTCAAACTTCCACCTTGGTAATGTCTTAGTCATCATATCAGAATCATTCTCATCAGTTTGAACCTTTTCAAGTTCTAACAACGCATCATCCAAAATATCACGTATCCAATGATACATCACATTAATATGTTTGGACCGAGAATGAAAAGTTGAGTTTTTACCAAGATATATAGCACTTTGACTATCATGAAACAACACATACTTCTCTTGATTAAACCCAAGTTCCTTCAATAATATTTTCATCCAAAGCATCTCCTGCACGCTTCGGTAATGGCAATGAACTCGACCTCTGTAGTAGACAAAGTGACACATGCAATCTAGATTGCCATAACACTGCTCTACCTGCAAAGTAATCAAGAAGCCTGAAATGGACCTTCTTGAATCAATATCTCCTGCAATGTCTGAGTCAGTGTAACCAGTTAGAGTAGGCTTCTCACTCCCAAAACACAACTTTATGGCAACAGTACCATGAAGATATTTCAAAATCCATTTTACCGCATTCCAATGCTCTCTGCCAGGGTTTGAAACAAATCGGCTAACACAACCAACATCATGAGCTATATCCGGTCTTGTGAACAATATACATTAAACTACCCATGACTGATGCATACAGAACTTTCTCCATATCTTTCTTCTCTTCTTCACTTGATGGACTTAGCTTGCAACTCAATTTGAAGTGAGTAGCAAGAGGAGTACTAACGGCATTTGCCTTCTCCATTTGGAACCTATGCAACATTGTCTCAATGTACTACTCTTGTGACCGCCAAAGTTTCTTCTCCTTTATATCACGCTCAATTCTTATACCAAGAATCTCTTTTGCTGGTCCAAGATCCTTCATTACAAATGACTTTGCATGTTGCTTATTCAATCTGTCAATCCTAGAAGCATTCTAACCATCAATAAGCATGTCATCGACATATATCAAAAGGATTACAAAATCATCACTAGAAAACTATTTAACAAAAATACAATGATCGAAAGTAATCTTCTTGTAGCCTTGTTCTGTCGTAATAGACTCAAACTTCTTGTAACATTGTCTTGGAGCTTTCTTCAAGCCATACAAGTTCTTCTTCAGTTTGCAAACATGATCCTCTTTGCCTTTTAACATGAAACCTTCGGGTTTTTCCATGTAAATTTTATCCTTAAGATCACCATGAAGGAAACCAGTTTTCACATCCATCTGCTCTATCTCTAGATCAAGACTTGCAGTTAGGCTCAAAACAATCCTGATAGAAGACATTCTCACAACCGGTGAAAAGATTTCATTGTAGTCAACTCCCTTCTTCTGCCTATATCCCTTGACTACTAATCTAGCCTTGTACTTTGGAAACTGAGAACTTTCTTCATGCTTCAACCTGTAAACTCATCTGTTCTACAAAGCTTTCTTCCTTCTTGGTAGCTTCACAAGCTCAAATGTTTGACTTTCATGCAAGGATTATATTTCATCTTGCATTGCATCAAATGATTTCTTCTTGTCTTCACCTTCCATAGTTTCTTCAAAACATTCAGGTTCTCCCCCGTCGGTCAAGGTCACATAACTATCTGTAAATGTCACATAGTAACTAGGCGAATACCTTGTTGGGTCGTCGCTCTCTAATGGACCTCCCAGGATGGAAACCCAGTGGATCTTCAGGTAACTCAGGTTGATCATCAACATCATCATCAACCGGAACATCAATTTGATCTCCCGTCTCTTGGTCATCAGGAATCAAATCATTTTGTTGCATATGATCCTTAGCTTCATTCTCTACTAAATTTGGTGCCAGAATTGATTGAACTAGATCTGCATCAGTCAAATCATTATTCTCTTGTGATTGACTCTTCTCGTCCTTATCAATATCTTCAATAGTCAGGTCTTCAACAAACTCTACATCATAAGTTCTTACAAGCTTCTTCTCAACTGGATCATAAAGCATGTAACCAAACACATCATGACCATACCCAATAAAAATACATTGCCTTGTCTTCACATCCAACTTGAACCTCTCATCCTTTGAAACATGAACAAATGTGTTACATCCAAAAATTCTCAAGTGATCATATGAGACGTCCTTTCCAGATCAAACATGATCGGGAACATCATTGTCCAAAGTAACTGTAGGACTTAGATTAATCACATGAGCCACTGTAAGAAGAGCTTCACCCTAAAAAACCTTGGGTAGCTTCGCTTCAGTAAGCATACATCTAACACTTTCAATAAGAGTTTTATTAATCCTTTCTGCCAAACCGTTCAACTAAGGTGTCTTAGGCGTCTTTTCATGCCTAATACCTTGCTACTTGCAATACTCATCAATTGGTCAACAATAGTCACCACTATTGTCAGTGCGAATATATTTAAGCTTTTTACCTATTTGCCTCTCAACCAAAGCTTGGAATTGTTTGAACTTTTCCAAAACTTGGTTCTTTGTTTTCAAAGCATAAGTCCAAAGCTTACTTAAATGATCATCAATATAAGTAATAAAGTACAGATCACCATTAAAAGATCGTACCTTCAAAGGACCACAAATATCAAAGTGCACCAATTTCAAGAAATTTGATTTTCTTGAAGGTTGATGCTTCTTAAAGGATAATCTTCTTTCTCTGTCAGCCATGCAATGAGAACATTTCTCCAACTCTGCACTCTTCAAACTTGAAAGTACATCATTCTGAGCTAAACAACTAAGCTCATTTTCATTGATATGCCCAAGTCTTTTGTGTCATAGGCTACAAGCTTCTTTACTTTCAACTGCCTTTAGTGAGCTTCCATTGTTTCAAGCCAAAAGTGTTAACAAAGCCTTCATTATCAAGCTTTTTAACTAAGACCAAATTCAAGCGGATATCCGAAGCATGTCTAGCATCCTTGAGTAGCAACTTCATTCTCATGTTAGTCTCAAGACACACATCTCCTATACCAATCACCTTGGCCAAGCCATTATTACCCATTTTAAGCACTCCAAAATCACCTGGAGAATAAGATGTAAGGAACTCCTTCTTCTTCGGTGTAACATATATTGAGGCGCCACTATCAATTACCCAACTGAACTCATCACCAAAAACAAGATTGATCTTGTACTCATAATCAACAATGAGAAGATTATCTAAGACATAAGATACACAATCATCACCATCATCCTTGTTCTCTTATTTACCTTTGTTCTCTAAGAAAGAAATATTTCTTGATATGACCCTTTTTATGACAATGATGACACTCAACATTCTTGTATACTTGAATTGGATTTGCTCTTGCTTTTACTAATATCCTTCTGACCTCTATTGTAACTTCTCCCATGTTTTCAACATCTCAGATTGAGATGAACAACTCTGGGTCTTCCTTCTCACCTTTTCATTCAAAATGACGCCTTTGACAAGTTGCATTGTCACTTTACCATACAGAGCAGAATTAGTAATACATATACGAAATGTCTCCCAAGAATCCGATAGAGAATTAAGCAACCACAACCCTCGAACCTCATCTTCAAACTTGATTCTCATGCTTAACAACTGATTAAGAACCCCTTGAAATTCATTCAATTGATCTAGTAATAATGACCCTTTCTTGTATCTGATATTCATCAACATGTTCAACAAGTACAATTTATTATTGCCAGACTTGGATGCATACAAGGATTCAAGTTGATGCAACAAAGCCCTACCATGAGTCTCATTAGCAATATAGTTATTAGGGGTGTCAAACGGGTCGGAGACCGTCGGGCCGACCCGCTTAGTCCTCACAAAAAGGCGGGCCATGCTAAGATTCTGACACTGCCATATCATGAAAGCCCGCCTAACCCGCGGGCTGGCCTGGTGAGCTGCTTCTTTTTTTAAAACAAAAGAAACTTTAAACTTCTAGTTTCTATCTTCTTGTATAAAATTTCAAATTATAATTTTCTTTTTCAGTATTGTTGAACTAGTCCAATTACTTAAAGGCCCAAACCCAACCCATTTTTATTAAAATTAAAAACCCTTCATACATTACCATAAAAAACAAAAACCCCTTCATACAAAAAAAAATTAAAAACCCTAATCAGCCACTCACTCACATTTGCGTTAGTGTGAGATCTATCTCACTTTTGAAGTTTCACTTCTTCTTCCTTAGTGTTGTGACAAAGGCCATCTCAACCTTCCAAGTGACTAAGTCCCAACACACACGCATAAAATATGAACCATCATCATCATCATCAAGACAATAAGAAATGGTGGTTTTGAACACCATGGTGGACTCCCTCAGAGGCAGATTACTCGCCAAGGGACAAGCTTCATGCCTCTCTCCACTGCTCCGCCGCTTGTCTCTTCCATGCTCCGCTACGTTTTCCTCAACTCCACCAAACCGACGCTTCGCCTTCTGCCGTAGACACCACTCCAGTGCTTGCAACCATGCCGCAGATTTTAGCGACACCTCCTCTGTTTATTATGCTTCAATTACATTATAATGTCTATTTTTTTATTTATTACTATGAATGATTCTATGCAAAGATGCCTCTGCTGAAAAAAATTTATTAAATTTGTCAACTTTTTCATCTCCATTTTATAATTTTGTTGGAAAAATGGAGCTTGAACAAGCATTTTAGCAGCGGTTACTCTTTTTTTTTTAGATTAGGCGGGCTAGCCTGCCATCCCGCCGTTAGGTGGGGCGGGGTGGGTTTTCAGGGCCGCCTGAATTGGCAGGGCAGGGCGGGTTGACCCGCTAACAGGCGAGCTTCTGGCAGGGCAGGATGGCTCGTTTGACACCCCTAATAGTTATAAACATTATCATCCACCCATTATCGAATGAAAGCACAAATTTGTTGGTGTTCAAACTCCTACTCTTCATCTGTTTTTGCCTCTGACTTTTGTGTAGCAAATACGGGTAAATATAGATTTTTGACAAACAACAAATCTTTCATCTTTTCCTTTCACAAATGATAATTGGTGCCATTCAAACTTATCATCCTACTAGTATTATTATTTGTCTCCATCTTTCAAGCAAGATACAACCAAATAGCAAAACTTAGCTCTGATGCCAAATGATAGGAATTAAAACACACAATTCCCTACTTGCAAGAATTAGAGGAGCAACAATACCCACTCAAATCAAGTGAAACCAGCATCAATAATAACACCAAATAGCAGCGAAAAAAATGAACAATAATCAGAAATTAGAAACAAGCTAGCACACCAAGAGTTTAACGTGGAAAACCACCTCAATGTGAGAAGTAAAAACCACGAGTTACCAAGACCAGAAAATAACTTCACTATGATGAAAAATACGGTACGAGCGAGTCACAAATTACTGCACAAAGTGTGCATATAACAAGTCAAATAACCCAAGCTTCAAAGCTCATAAACAAGAACAAAGAAGATGAAAAAATACCACAAAACAGAGCTTCTGTCACTACAAATTTTCAATCAAGATCTCCACCGTTCAGAATGAAGAACAAGATTAATAGAACATGCAGTCCAAATTTGAGCTTGATCCAACGTTAACGAATCTGCAGCAGTAAAATTACAAAGACAGGTTTGTGTTTGCTTTCTCTCTTTTCTCTCAAGTGTTTGTTTATTATTTTCTCAATAATGAGACCTGTCTCATGCAACCCTAACACACCATCAGCACTTCAACTATCTCAAAGGTCTGGATACTAGCATTCGGGCCCTTCTCCACATAGAAAAGGAGCCCAAAAACCCAACAGGGAGAATTTAATTGAGATATTATTTAATGAAAATAAATAGTAAGCAATTAGTTAGCATCTATAATTTACCTTATATAATTTTATCAATAATTATGTACAACCAAGCATTTTAACCGACCAAGCCCAACCAAGCTTTTCTCCTCCACTCGCCTTTCTCCCTTTTCTATTAGCGCTTTTTTTCATCGCCAAATCCGTTTCTGTTTTCATATAAATTTCGTTTATGTTTTCATGTAAATTCCGTTTCTGTTTTTGATATAAAATTCATTTCTGTTTTTCATGTAAAATTTGTTTCTGTTTTCATTCAAAATTCGCTTCTGTTTTCTTAGAATATTCAATTCAATTTTTCATCATCAACAATACCACCAACAACAGTAACATTGTAATAATGGAGGAGGATGATGAGAATGAAGAAGAAGATGACGAAGAAGAGGACGAAGAAGAGGAAGAAGAAGAAGACGATAGAGACGACGACGACGACAATGATGGCGGCGGCAGTGGTGGCTGCAAAAACGAAGAAGAAGAAGAAGAAGACGAAGAAGAATAAGCTGCATCAACGAGAGGAGAAGAAGGAGAAGGAAGCGCGTGTTTTCACGTTCCTGATGTGGGAGTGGTTATTTTTTCCTTGGTTGGACTTGGTTGAAGTAAATACTTGAATGTGTAGCATTATTGATTATGTATATAGTCACCAAAAAATATAATTTTATGTATATAATATTTATAATTATTGACTAATTTACCTAATTGTCATTGTTAAAAATTAATTTTTAAAATGTCACTCTTTTTAAATTATTTATCAAGCTGGCTAGCTTAAATCCGACAATATAGTAGCTAAGGAAGATCCTTTTCTCTTTGCAGAAAAAAAAGGAAGAACCTCTTCGCAGCTTGGTGATTTTTTTGTGCTGAGAGTTATTTTTCCAACATGTCCAGAAGACCAAAACCATGAAAACAAAAAACAGTGTTAATTTTGTCAAGTATCATGAATCTAGGTATGTGTTTTACTGGGTTACACCGAGACTCTTTGGTGGAACAAGAATCTCTAATATGTGTGTGTGAGTATGGTGTGTGTTGTGTTAGTGTATGTCCAAAAAAAAAAAAAGACTTGTCTTTTAGATTATAAAACCATTGCAACTGAGGGAATCCACCAAATATGCTTCAGCTGTGGGAAGATTGACCATGACCAGAGAAGCTGCCCTATCAAAATAAGCACAACAGAAAAGTCTATCAGCATAGAAGAGCAAAACAAGAATGGAAAACCTGAGGAAAATCAAAAAAATAGCAACAACATCAACCAACAACAAAACAATGTAGGGAAAGAAAACATGAAGGACAAAGGAAAGCAAATAGCAGAGGAAAAAAGCAATAACTATGGAGAGTGGATGGTATATCAAAAAACCAGAAGAGGAAAGAAAGGCCATAAAGAGGAAGCAAAAAAATTTGGAGAAGGAACAAGCAACCAGAAGGATCAATCATATGCAAAAGGAAACCAATCCAGATTCAGCATACTAACTATAGAAGAAACTCAAACAGAAAATAACAATGAAGGGGAAATAGAAAACATGGTGACAGCAAAAAACACCAGAAATGAAGACAAAACAATGCAAAAACAACACAAGAAAGGAACGCAACAACAGAACAAAACAGCAAACAGTATAAATCATGCAAACAAAGGAGATAGCGAGGCCAAGAAGAACAATGCTACAAAAGAGAACAACAACAAAGAGGCAAACAAAAGAACCAATCAAACAGAAAATACCAAGAACACAACCACAAGTAACAATGCAAGAGACAACACAAGAGAAAATCAAGAAACAGGCGTAGTAAAGTATAGAGAAAACTGAAACACTGAAGATGATGTATCCCAAATCCATGAAACAATGGAGGAGGATATACAGACACTGGAAGAAAACCAAGCAGAAGGAGAACCACCAGATCCAGGAGAAGATGATAATAATAGAAACAATGACCACATGGAATTGGAGATGAAAAACAGATTGAGAATCTAATTGAAGGAGTTGATTTTGACTCTCCCATGTTAATAGGAGAGGCAATCAACACTGAAACTGAAGCTGCAAAAATGCAGCTTGTCTAATCTTGCAGGATCCTATTTTAGGAGTTTTCTTTGTCTTGTCACTTTGTTTTTCAATGATTATTATGTCATGGAATGTTAGAGGGGCGGCTAGCTGTGCTTTTAGCCGAACCCTTAAAGAGCTGCTAAAGCAATATAAACCTGATATTGTCATTATCTTGGAACCTAAGATTAGTGGGGACAATGCCATAAGGAAAATTCAAAACTTGGGTTTTGATAACTATATTATTGAAGATGCCCATGGTTTCAGTGGGGGGATATGGATTGTTTGGAATGGTAATAATTTCAATATTACTGCCATTGAAAATAACCCACAATTTATACATGCTAAAATTGATACTGTCAATGGGGATAGCTGGCACCTCACGGCTGTCTATGCTAGCCCACAACCACCTATTAGAAGAACTATTTGGCCTATTTTAAATAATATTGCCTCTAACATTAACACCCCTTGGCTCCTTACGGGAGATTTTAATGAAATTAGAGATATCTCAGAAAAAAAAAAGGGGGGGGAAGGCCTAATTAATGATAATAGATCTTGCAGATTGTTTGACAATTGGATCAATGATAGTGGCCTTATTGATCTGGGGTTCGTGGGCTCTAAATACACTTGGAGGGGGCCAATTTGGGAAGGCTATGATAGAGTCTTCAAAAGACTCGACAGAGCCCTCTCAAATCACCTCTGGAGAACCAAATTCCAAGAGGCTATTGTTACCACTCTTCCTAGAGTAAATTCTGATCATTACCCTCTCCTAATTTCCGAAAACTATGCCCCTCCTAATAGGGGTAATAGGCCCTTCAGATTTGAAATTATGTGGAATTACCACCCTGATTTCAAACCTCTCCTCCAATTAACAGGGATAAATCTCAGAACTTGCCTAATAATCTCAACAATCTCAAAGAGGAGCTGCAGAAGTGGAACAAAGAGAGTTTTGGAAACATTTTCAAAGCCAAGAGAAGAATTCTCAGCAGACTAAAGGGCATACAAAATAGTGCCAACTACGGAAGAAACCCTTTTCTAGATGACTTGGAGAAATCTCTAAATACGGAGCTCAATGACATTCTAGATAAAGAGGGAGCCTTCTGGATGCAGAAATCTAGAGAACAATGGAAAGTGGAGGGGGATAGAAACACAAGATTCTATCATACAAAAACCATTATCAGAAGAAGGAGAAACAACATCTCAAAACTCAGAAACACAGATGGGCAGTGGATAGAAGAAGAAGAAATGTTAAGGAATCATGTGACAAATTTTTACAAAGATCTCTACCAACAAGAGGTGACTACCATTCCCCTTATCTTTAATTATATGAACAACACTGATTTATCTTACCACAATTGTAGGTTTATGGAGGCGATTCCCACCATGGAAGAAATCAAAAAGGCCATTTTCAACATAGGCTCTCTCAAAGCTCCGGGAGAGGATGGCTATCCTGCAGTGTTCTTTAAAAACAATTGGGATATCTTAAAAGATAGTTTGGGAGATTATGTCAAAAATTGTTGGAGAAGACCTGAAGAAATCAAGCACTCAAACTCGACCCTCATAGCTCTAATCCCTAAAGTTCAACACCCTGAATTCGTCACTCAATTTAGGCCTATAGCCCTATGCAATGTTCGCTATAAGATCATCTCAAAGATCCTTGTCCAACGCCTAAAGCCCTACCTAAACGATAGAATTAGCCCCCACCAGTCAAGTTTTATTCCGGGAAGAAAAATCCAGGACAACATTTTCATAGCAAAGGAGGTCATGCACACAATGAAAAGAATCAAAGGGAGAAATAGATACATGGCGTTGAAAATTGACTTTGAAAAAGCCTACGATAGAATCAATTGGGAATTTCTTGGGTCAAGGCTTTTAGATTTAAAGTTTCCGCCTAAATTCAACAATATTGTTATGGAGGGAGTGAAATCTGTGTCCTTCAACATTCTTTGGAACGGCAACAAGACTGAGTTTTTCTCTCCTACAAGAGGGGTTAGGCAAGAAGACCCCCTCTCCCCCTATTTGTTTGTTATATGTATGGACAAACTTTCCCAATACATTGAGAGAGAAGTAATGGATGGGAATTGGGTTCCGTTTGGGCTTGGAAGAAATAGACAGCAAAGACTTAACATTTCTCACCTCATGTTCGCTAATGATCTCCTTCTTTTTGTTGAAGCCTCTACTCAACAAATGGAAGTAATAACTAGAGTAATCACTAATTTCTGCAACGCTTCTGGATTAAAAGTGAACACTGCCAAATCATCTATTGTGTTCTCCAGAAATACTCCTGAGCATGTTAGAACCTCCATTACCAGGAATTCTGATTTCAAGGAAAACAAGGAATTGGGCAGATATCTAGGAGCCATGATAAGCAACAAAAAGTGGAGCAGAGAAAATTTCAAAGAGGTTCTAGATAGAGTGCAGAGGAAACTTAATGGCTGGAAAAGTAAATGTCTCTCCTTCGCAGGAAGAATTACCCTTGCTCAATCAGTCATCAGTCCTATTGCTAATTTTGAAATGCAACATGGAAGAGTTCCTAGAACTATTTGCAGAGATATTGAGAAGAGTCAAAGGAAATTCATTTGGGGAGATAATGAAAATGGAAGGAAAATCCATGAATTAAGCTGGCAAACTTTCTGCAAACCAAAACATGAGGGGGGTATGGGTTTCAGGAACCTTAATTTGATGAATGGCGCGTTTCTACTAAAAACCTTATGGCAGCTTAGAACTAATCCCAATAGCATGTGGGCGCAAGTTTTGTATAAAAAATATTGTGATGGAGATAGCAGCAATTTCAACCCTACTCTAAAAAAAACAGATTCTAACCTGTGGAAAGATCTGGTGAGAATGTAGCCCATGTTTCAGACTCACTCCATCAAGCACATTGGCAATGGAGAAGGAACCATCTTCTGGACGGACAATTGGGTGGCGGGAACAGGACCTATGATCAACCACATAAATCAAAACACTTTGGCTGATATAGGAAGCACTGTGAATAATTGGAAGGCGAGAGATGGCAATTGGGATACCCAGAAATTAAAGCATTACCTGCCCGAAGAAATAGCCATGAAGGTTCAAGCTATACCCCCTCCTCATGAAGATCACGACATTGACAGATTGGGATGGAGCAACTCTGACGATGGAGATTTCTCGGTGGCGATGACTTACAAGACTTTAGCTAATTGGTCCAAACCATCTACCACGGACTGGAGTCGCATATGGAAATGGCAAGGACCCCAAAAGGCAAAGATCTTCGCTTGGAAAGCCCTCCACAAAAGGTTTATCACAAACACTAGGAAGGCCAAAATTATTGGCAGCAACCCCGCATGCCAACTGTGCAACCACCATACTGAAGACTTCACCCATGTTCTTAGAAATTGCCCAAAAGTCTCTGTCATTTGGACCAATCTTCTTAAACACACTTTCCTGCATAACTTTTTTGCCCTCTCCTTTGAAGAATGGATGAGGATGAACATCCAAAATAGTTTCAACTCTGACACTGAAGAGAAATGGAGAGATATCTTCTTCATAGCTTGCTAGAAAATTTGGGGATGGAGGAACCGTGAAATTCATGACCCCAATTACAAAAGACCCCCAAATTCCCACACTGAGATCCTGAAAATGGTAACAGAAACAAAGAAGCTTTTGAGAAGAAAAAAAGATTGGGTGTTACGAGAAACAGAGAAGAAGTGTTTATCAAATGGAACCCACCTCTGCCAAATTGGGTCACCCTCAACACGAATGGCAGCGTGCAAGGAGTGAACAAGATAACAGGGTGTGGGGGCTTATTGAGAAACGAAAACGGAAAATGGATTGCTGGGTTTTCTAACAAAATTGGATCGTGTTTTGCGTTCAATGCTGAGCTTTGGGGCATACACCAAGGATTAAATCTCGCCTGGACTATGGGGATGAAGAGAATTAGGGTGGAGTGTGATTCAAGAGCAGCGGTGGAGCTTATCAATAGCAACAGGAAGCTAGAAAATCATCCAAACTCTCTCATTAGAGAAATTAGTAGATGGAAAGCAAGAAACTGGATCATCCTTTTTTGTAGCATTTTTAGAGAAGGTAATCGTTGTACAGACTGCTTAGCTAGGAAAAGCATGAATTTATCTCCAAGTTTTCACTTTTGGGACAATCCTCCTAGAGAAATTGCTAGAAATTTGTTTGAAGATGAACAAGGGATATCTATGCCTCGTGTAATTTTTCTATAATTTTCTTCTTTCTGGGCTTAGGCCCCATGAATACCAAAAAAAATAAATAAATAAAACCATTGCAACAGAATCAGTGTTAATTTTGGCAAATATCATGAATCTAGGTATGTGACATATGTTTTATTGTGTTAAGACTTACTTTTTAGATTATAAATAATACACAAAAAGAACATAATTTCTTCTATTATTACATAAATTACTAAATAAGGAATTAAAAAATTCGAGAAAAATCCATAGTGGAGTGATAAGCACGCAGAGGGGGAATATTAACATTTAACAGGGCCAATATCGACGAAAACGTAGCGGGTGGCACAAGTGCCATTGCAATTGCAATGAGAAGGAGTGTTTATGCCCTAGTACAAAGTCCCTAGCCACACAGCAGCAATGTAGGACCCACCAAGATAACGACAAATGGTCCGACGCATTCAAATTCCACACCTATTACCACCGCTCGGTCCCTAACCTCCCAAAGACTCTATACCTCTCTCCCTCACTCTCAAAATTTCTTGCATTTGGCTAAGACATGTCCACGCGTCACTCTTCCATTGGCCACTCCCCAGATAGACTTGTTTCGCATAATCACGCCACCTATCTTCAACCACCACCACAACCTTCCATAACCATATCACAAACACCAACAACAAACACTCAACACTTCCCATTTTTCCACGGAGCCAACCCATGGCTTCCAAATTATGTGACTCGTGCAAGTCCGCCACCGCTACCGTCTACTGCCGCCCCGACGCCGCCTTCCTCTGCTCCCCCTGCGACTCCAAAGTCCACGCCGCTAACAAGCTCGCCTCCCGCCACCCTCGCGTCTCCCTCTGCGAGGTCTGCGAGCAGGCGCCTGCTCACGTCACCTGCAAGGCCGACGCTGCTTCCCTCTGCCTCGCCTGCGACCGCGATATCCACTCCGCCAACCCTCTCGCTTCCCGCCACGAGCGAATCCCCGTCACACCGTTCTACCACTCGCTCGCCGCTACCGTCAAGTCTCCGGTCAACTTCCTCGATGACCACCGGTTCTTCTCCGACGCCGATGCTGATGCCGATGCTGACGTCAGCACTGAGGAGGCCGAGGCTGCTTCCTGGCTCCTTCCTACGCCTTCTAACCCTTCCAAGGCAGATCTGAACTCGTCTCAGTACATGTTCCAGGAGATGGAACAGGTTCCGTATGTAGATCTGGATTACGGTAACGTGGATCCGAAATCGGAGCAGAAAAGCTCCGCCACCACCGACGGTGTTGTTCCGGTGCAGAGCAAGACCGCCAACGAGCACTACTTTGAGCCTTTCCCCTACGGCGGCTACAAGTACAACTCGCAGTCTCAGTCACAGTCACAGATGAGCCATAGCGTAAGAACTAAGAACAATCTCCAGCGTTAATATTCTCTTTTTTTTTCTTTTTCCTTTTTCAGTTATGTTAATCTTGAAGTAGTGTTTTGAATTTTTGTGTTATCGATCGTTTAGGTGTCATCGTCGTCGATGGAGGTTGGTGTGGTGCCGGACGGGAACGCGATGTCTGAGATATCGAACTGCAAGGTAGCGACGGCGGTGGAGGGAGGTAACCAGGCAGTGACGGTGACGGCGCAGTTCTCGGCGGCGGATAGGGAAGCTAGGGTTTTGAGGTATAGGGAGAAGAGGAAGAATCGAAAGTTCGAGAAGACTATTCGGTACGCTTCTCGTAAAGCTTATGCAGAAACGAGGCCAAGGATCAAAGGAAGATTCGCCAAGCGCACTGAGGTTGACCCTCTCAACGGATACGGCGTCGTTCCGTCGTGTTAAGTTTCCGTCTTTTTGTATGGAAATGGAATCAATAACCATAATAACGATCATTAATATATGTTGGGGTTTCTACTTACTTGCTTAATTAATTTCTCTTTTTTTTTTTTTGCAGTTTGCTTTTTCTATGTATATATTTTTTTGTATGAATTATGCAATGTATAAAGTTGCAAACTCTTTTGCCTTGTGTTTGTAGCGAAATTGTGACTTGTCCTTTGTTTTTTTTTTTTTTTTGGTTCTTCTTCGTTTTGAGGAATTCGGTAGTTTCTCTTGCCTTTGGCGAAGCAAGCAAGCATAAGCATTTTCTAGTTGTCTCCCATGAAGGGTTCCGATATATATGGCTAATATAATATTGGTATGCAGATTTGTCTTGTGAACTTGTGTATCAAAATCTGAAATATTATTGGCTAAGAGGATATTTAAATGTTTTGTAACCACCATTATCCTGTCCTCCTCAGTCTCATACTCTCATTAAATATTAATTCTTTTGTTAATCACGAACGAGATTGAGCCCAACTTCATATACTTAATTTAAATGTCGTTCATTTGGATTGAGAAAGTTGCAATTTTTATGAATAGTTTATGAGGATGCTGCACTTATTTAATTCAAAAGAATTAACTATCGACTATTGCAATGGTTTTTGTCTTCAACTGCATCATCCGTAGGCCCTACCCAGAATTTTTGTTTTAGAAGCCGTGGTTGCTCGGGATTGTTAGACTAAACGAAAGTCCGCAAGTTTTTTTTTCCCCTAAAAAATTCGGCATAAAATTAAATGAATTTAATTTCCATACATCGTAAAAAAATTTTACACATACATCTAATCAGGTATTACCACATCATCAAAAGCAATTAATATTCAAACAAATATTTAAACACACTACTTGTAAAATTATATAAATACATGAATCTGACTGGATGATCGTGTAAAACTCTTTACACCGTCAATGTATCAAAATTAAACTCAAATTAAATTGAATAACTCTATGACAGGAAATTATTAGTGGAATTATGCTATATTTTCAATTTGTAAAATTGAACCGTGCGTTGGTAAATCTCAAAAAACAACCATTCTTTTTTATTTGTACACCAAAATAAGTCATTAAAATCGCCATCGATATATAATACGCATTAAAATATAAGATATATACTAAAAACTGAATCAAACTAATTTTAATGTATACTTAGCATTACTCCTGAAAACATACATCACATCATCCCCTAACGCTAGTTTTCCTTAATAATAGAAAATTATTGAATAACGCAAAATGTCACTAATCAAAATTAGAAATTCACACACTTTGGTATAAAGTTGGAAGTTAATAATCGTTGGATAATACTTTAGTTAATTATATTGGTTCATCTAATAGTTCTTAATTATTAACTTTATAGGTAAGACAGATACACAAATTTTCAATATTGTATAGAATAGTCATAACTTTTGGTTTGGAGATTTAAACTTATTATCATTGATTTGGCTATTAAAAGAAATAAAATTAAGAAGTTGACCTAAAATAATTTAATCGATAATCTAAACTATAATACAATACCATGTTGGTTTTCAATATGATAATCGATAATCGATAATCTAAACTATAATATAATACAGAAAACTTGTGAACCAAGGAAAAAAAAAACACAAGCAGAAAAAAAAAATAACACAAGCACATGAGTTGCCTTTCTATTTGGAACACATACAGCGTAAACTTTATAACGGAATAAAATAACCGATCAAACTATGGAAAAGTTTTCAAGTATACCAGTATATCGGTATACCTGTAATTTGTAACCGTTGATTTTAATTTATATATATTTTTTATTTTCTTTTAATTAAGATCAACGGTTACAAATTATAGGTATTCCGATATACTTAAAAGTTTTGCCAAACTATGACATATAATTAAAGGCCAATCATCAGCCTACTTCACTCCAAGTGTAAATTTCCTTAATAATTTCAAGGTAGAGTGCAGAAGTTTTCGTGTGTTTATGTATGTAAATCTGGTAATCAAAAATCGTTAGACGAAAATTTGACATAATATTTATTTCGCTCAATTTTTCGACAGAACCGAAGAAGAAGCAGAGTACCACAATCTCGTGTTGAGGAGCGAGATACGACTCCTATTTAGTAGGTGATATTCGACCACTTCGCAAAACCAAACGAAGTATTGTGAACTTATATTGAAAATACAATTTTTATTGATTGCAAGTATCGATCGAGATACATAAAAACGATAAAGCAATTACAAACAATAATGATAAATGACTGTAACGACGATTAAAGAAATGAAAATGAAATAAAATAAATGAGCTAATTAGAACGAAAACAACTTGAAATGAAATGACGTGAATAGAAAAAACATGTGGTAAAATGAAAGCAATAAAAGACAAGAAGAAGAAGTAGACTAGAATTGAAATGAACCGAAAGAGAAATGACACTCCGAAAGCAATACTCACGTTTTGCACATACACTCCATTTCTTCCGTTAGCGTCTGATGAGACTGGGGAATTTGTGAGAGTTTTTGTGGTAGTGAGAAAGTTGAGAATGATGCATTTATTACATAGACATTCTTTATTTATAGCATGATGCTTGGCTCAGTTTGTATTCACTCACGTTTGGAGCGGCTCCTTGGTCATGAAGTTGCGGACCCACGTCTTCTGTTACCTTTGCAGCCAAAGGAAGCTACGTGTCCACGTTCTGTAGCGGTAACTTCTTTAGATAGGATCGACCTATTTAACCTTTCACTCGAATTATTGCTAAGTACATGAACCTTCATTCTCTTTGCCTGTGTAGAACCTGAATCCTCGATTTGTTGACGAAAATCCAACCTTGACATCAACTATCCCCGCACGCATGTGTCGAAAAGTCTTAATGGAACTTCATTTCTTTGGTATCGAAAATTTCACACATCCTTCATCGGGTCGAGATACTTATTTTGATCCAACAATATGTTTGACTAAATTATTATCCGACATTTTCAATAATCAACTGTATTTAAGTTTCTACCTAATTTCAATCCCTTTAAATAACGGTTTTAAAAAAATATATATATGCATGGTAGGGAGTGGAAAATGGAAATTGTGATTTTCAAGTTAGTCTAGAGTATAATACGAAACATATATAAAATTTTCTTGCAACTACTATACATTTAAAATAATAATTCAAATGCCTGACTTGGTAGGTCTTCACTTTCTTGGTTAATATATGACTTGATAGGCAAGGCATTAAAACTATACGATATACAATAATACATTATATAATCTGAATGCAAGTTCCTTCTTACATGATAAACCATACATGATTGATGTCAAGAAACATAAGACAGAATCGATGTTCTACTCTGAATGAAATCTCACTACACACACATCTCTCAAAGCAACTACTGAACACTCTCTCTCTCTATATATATAGATTTTGAATTTTCCTCAAACACAGCCACTTTTTTTGTTTTGTACTTTTTTTTCTTTACTCTGGTTTTTGTATTAACGCCGTGTTCGTTATATTCTGTAGTGAATGGTAGTAATTAACGTTGTTGCATTAGAGGACGATGAAGATAACAATTGGGTTCACTCTCGTGCATAAGGGCATAAACTATATATGCCTTGTCGACAAAATGTTTTCTGAGTCCATTTCTTAATTAGTAACTTCATTTTATGCATATATGTATAAGCTATATCTTTGGACCATTTGGTACATTTATCATTTTTCAAGGTTGAAAAAAAATGACAAGAAAAGGTTTGAAACAAAAGGCTTGTGTAACAAGTGCAAATTTGGAAAACAATAGCACAACAATTATTTTTAAACTTTTAATAATTTATTTATTTATAACTCATAAGTGTTCCAAAAGAACTCAAAGAATAGAAAGCATTCTCGTCCGTGTTTCTCTTGATTTGCATTTTTTTTCTTCTTTCGCATCTACTTTTACTGCATTTATTTTGTTTCTCTTTTTCCCCTGTATTGTTTCTCCTCATCTTTCTCCTTCATGATTTATTTACATTTATTTTTTTCTTTCTCTGTTTTTTCTTTTATATTTCTTTTTCATCTTTTCTAGTTTATCTTTTCAGAAAGGCGCGGCTGATTTATGCTTGAGTGATGAGGAATCATAGAAAAAATCAAGAGTAATGAAAGATAGGCGATTTGGAGGTATGAGTTTAGGTGGAGTTCATATAGTAGTCCTCCTTTCCTAAATAGGGTTGGCACTTACAGGTTGGCTAAGCTTAGTTAAGCTTAGGGACTTGAACTTGGTTTGAGCTCTTGGGTAGCATAAAGATTAGGTGATTTATTCATTGAATTGGTGTTGAGAATATCGAAGAGAAAATTCAAGAGTCTCCCAAATAGTGTTGCAGAACTCCTCATATTTGGAACGTCTAGAAATGTCAGTTCGGCTTGACTTGCACTGATCTGATCGTCCTAATTCAATAACCCTAATACATTTATATACATAGACACTTACATTCTGCACCTCCATTCTCTCTCCTAAACCTCTCTTTTGTGCCTTAGTGGTCTCTCCTATTAATGAAACTATTTTCTTCCTCCTTTTTTAGCCTCACTGCCTTTACAAAAGACAATTTCTTCCTTTCCTCCATGGCATTTTGCCTTAATTTGTTGGATATTGATACCATCCTTTTCAATTCTATTTCCTCTCCAACTCCGACATTGCGCATCCTTTTCTAACTCTGACGTGATTTCAACTCTTCATATTCGATGCAATTCTCCTATTTGAGGCAGCGTGAGAGCGAACATATATGACAAATATATACTGGTAGATTTGGATATGGATTATAAATTAAAATACTAGTAAATAATGGAGCGAGTAATAGAATGAGACATAGATGTCCAAAACACCAAAACGGATAATATATAACTATATGTATATAGCCCCGCTCGATTATCATCTTTTGGAACATCAAGTTTATGTTACTCATTTTCTATGTAGGTTTTTTCTCTTCGTGCGAATTATGCAATTTGAACTTGCATGCTCGTGTTACCGTTCCGTGGTATTTTGTATTTTCAAAAAAGTTAATATACCTAAATGAATAATGCTATCCACACGCCCTTTTATCAAACACCATCTTTATATCCGTATTAAAATAAAAATACAGTTATTATAGATGGATCACACAAAAAAAATGATTAATGACTCAATCACTGTATTTTGTACGATGTCAATTTGATGTTTTATTAGAAGAGTGTGTGGATAGCGAAACCGTACCTAAATTAATCATTTTTTGTCTCTAACAAAATTAATTATTAGTCCCCAACGTTAGTAAAAGTCATACACTTTATTGATTCTTTTATCTTTTCCATCAATCATTAACGATCCAGTTTAACATAGCATATAAATATGTCTAAGCAGCTTAATAGTTGACTAAGCATCTTCACATACACATCGGATTTGATCTTTAATAATTGACGAAGAAAATGAAAAATGACAAAAATGTCTATTTTTTTCTTAAAAGAAGAAAAAAATAAACGTCTACTAACTAATTTTGAGAACTAATCTAATAATTAATTTTTTAAAGACCAAAATATCCACTTCATAATTTTTTGGGACTAATTTGACTAATATTCAAAAGTTAAACAATGCTAATAAAAAGTAAAAACTAATAAAGCTAATTTCAGCCACTACTATGGCTATACAAGTCCAAGGCAATATTGGCTGAAAGACTTTTTTCAAAGTTAAATTAAGTAGGCACCAACCGCGTTAAGGGATGGCAAAAATCCTCACATCCTCGGATACCCGCTTTAATTACTCGCAATGAGGAAGCTAATGGGATTCGCAAAATCTCCACAGGGACGGGTATCCATCACCACGAATAAACGGAGACGGGGATGGGGATAGAAGTACCCGTCCCGTGAATACCCGCGAAAATTATAATTACATATTTATCCCTACATATATGAATAAAATTATATTTTATTCATATATTAGAAACATATTTTTATTTTATTTTATATGTTTGAAATTTTATGTATATCTGAATATTAAATTTGTATTTTAATATGTTAAATTTTATTTTATTATACTAAAGTTTAATATATTTATGTTATTTTTAATTTTTTTAAAAAAAATTAATATCCATGAAATATCTGCTAAGTTCACGAAAATTTATAAACAGAGACCCATGATGAAAATGGGACGAGAACGGAGTAATTTTATAAATGAGGATGGGACGAGGATAATGGTACCCGCCCTACGGATACTCATTGCCATCCATGACCGCATAACCTAATTTTCTTGTTTTCCATTATGTTTCGATGAATGGAATAAAATAATAAGGGTTGACGTGGCCCCTGATTCTAAGTTTCATGTTTTCTCTTCCGGTTCTACCCTTCTCCAATGCGAGTTGACGTGGCCTCTTTTGGACCACAAGCAACATTTAGTTGTTTACATAAAGTCAACACCATCTTTATATTCCAAAGAAACCAAATAATTAAGGTCATGCCGTCTGTCTTCATTGAGATAATATGAAGTTGATAATTCTAGATTAATCAATTAATTAGTGAGAAGGAGGGGTTTAAAAAAACAAAGATAAAAGAACTGTTTTTCCCTTATAATATAATATGATATTACATTTTTTTGAAGCAAGCCATGGCTAACTCTAAGAAAATAAATAATGGGACTAAAAGAACCATGGTTACATTACAGACATGATTTGCAATTAGCACTACTTTCCATGGTCACTCTTTTCTTTTAACTAGCTAAAAATAGGAGAGACTCTTCCACTCAGAAAGAAGCATACTACTATTCTTGCATGGTACACAGATACAGGGTGATATATATATGTATGTGTATATATGTATATATATATTTAGAGAGAGAGAGAGATTACTTTGATGGGGTAACAGAATTGGAAGAGGTGGTGGTGGTGGCGGCGGTGGTGGTGGTAACATTAGAAGAGGCAGAAGAAGCACCTTGGTCCATCAAGAAACGAACAACAACACAAGTGATATTGTCAGCACTTCCTCTTTGAGATGCTTCTTTCAACAATTTATTTGCTGCCTCCTCTGCATCCTGTATTGGTTTCACCATATTAACAGCTTCCTGAACAAACAAAACAGAAATTGTAAGCTATCATGGATAAAACATGGACAATAAGACTCTCATGCTTTGATGCATTTCAGTTTATTCATTTGTTTCTTTCTCTTTGTCACTATGAAAACTTGGAATTTCAATTTTATCTAAATGCATTGATCTAGTTGTGTACTAAATTTTCAGAGAGACATATTAACATGAACAGAAAAAGCATATTTCCAAAGTTGTTAACTTGTTATGAAGAGATAGTGATCATAGCAAACCTCATTGGAGACAACATCCCATAGGCCATCACTTGCCAATATAAGAAACTCGAGCGAGCTATCGACCTTTTCTTCCTGCAAGATCATTAAGACCATTTCAACCAAAATAAAGATTATTATTCAGAACAGGCAATATCTCTTTTCTGCCTGATACATTACCAATGTACCCATGATGATTACTTTTTAGTAGCATACTGGTGTCAAAGTAAAAGCTCTATAATGCTATGGCTACTTGTAAAATTGCAGAAAAGGTATATATGTGTTTTCTTGGTGTGGAAAAATGGGGTCAAAGGACCCTAAACAAAAACAAAGTTGTTTTCCACACACAATGTGCAAACAATGACAAATAAATTCACAGTTTCAGTTACTAATGGCGAAAAGTGTATACTGTCGATGCTACCCATTCGGTAATATGTATCTTCAACTCACTTTTAAAAGAAATTGAAACGTGAATGAGACTACAGAATTATAGAGGAAATTAAAGATGGATTGGCCAAATGAAATTTCCAATAATGAATCACTGAGTTCATTGGACTCAAACCTTGATTTCTGGATCAGCAACGACATACTGCTTCAGGAGCCTATCACCGAATGCACGAGAAACGGCAAGAACACCACCAACTCTCCAAGTTCCTGTAAATATGACATTAAGTACCATTAGCGAGAAGGGATATTAAATACTTTTAAATTAAATTAAGAAAATTAACTCTAATAAGACGCTACCAGCCCACATAACAAAGCCCCCAGCATCTTCAATCCTTTGTCTCTCATCAGTTTGGTCTGGCTTGTGATCTCGAGAAACAGCAATGGCTAGAGGAAACCAAAATTAGAATGAAATTATTAAGCAATCATGCATCGATTTTATATGTTTCGGTATTAAGTACAACCTTGATTATTATTACTTCTTGACATCAAGAAAATTAGTATTTGCATGAAAAGCCTTACCTTTACCACCCCTGCATATAACAACTCTAGAGTCCCCAACATTTGCCACAAGCAAACGGTCACCAACTAGAATCGCAGTAGAAGCAGTCGAACCAGCATCTCTGTTATGACTATTTTCAGATTTCAGAAATTCCGAGTCAGTATGGTTGTATGCATCAGCTGCGAAAAAAGAGAAGTTTGGTGTGAAGAAAACATGGTTAGTCTCAGGATTTAGCAAAAAGAGAACATCAGACATCATGATGCTATGATACCAATCGCAGATTTAGTGTCGGATATGAATTTTGGATGACTGATCAAATTACTAAACAGGTTTTGCTTGACATATTCTGCAGCACGAACGCCACCATGACCTGAAAATAATTATAAACAATAAACTTGCGGCTCCTTTCAAGCTTGTAAGTTTTTAAAGTATAAAACCAAGCACTGGTTATATAAAGCCAATGTTAAGTTCTAAGGTACAATCTAATCACCCGAAAGGGGTCGAGAGCTTGAACAACCTATCGTGAAGGGAAAAAAAAAAAGTTCTGAGGTACAATCAGAAGAAGGATGTATACCATCAAAAACTCCGAAAAGGCCAACGATTTCACCATCCACACCATCAACTCTCGTTTCATAAAAGTCTTCCATTGAAGACCTCTTTCCGGCACAGCTAGCATATCCATAACTGAATTTGCCATTATGACTGCAGACACCAACCATACCAAATCATGTCACAATCATCTCATGCACCCTCGTTATTCAGCATTTTTTCTTTAAAGGCAATTACAAACTCTATCATTTCTTTGCAAATCAATTATAAAATTAAAGGAAAAAACAAAAAAAATTCTGATTAGTCCCAGCTGAGAAGAGACAAGACAGCATATTCAAGTTGACAAAAAGACAAACTTTATAATATAGCCAATAAAGATCAACAACAAATTAATTTTGGGGAAAAACATATAATACAAGATGGATATTTTGTTGCAAATGAATTCATTATAATCCCAACATACATGCTTCATGATTCATCAGAAAAACAACAAGAAAAAGAGATATATTTGAGCATATGATAAATCTGTAGAAAGATAGATATGTATATGGGGAAAGATGTTAACCTGAAACCACCTCCACTGGCAGGTGCATCATCTGCAGCATGAATTTGGTTTGAAGAGGACACACCTGAATTGAGATGCCCCATACTGCAACTTGAATATTCAAGGAACCCAGATAGGAGGAGGAGTAGGAGAATATGAAGAAATAACAACCCTATTGAGTATTCTTTCCTGCAAATTGTTCCAAGTTATCATACATATAATTCATAAACATTATTAGTGAGGCCATTTTGAAAAACAAACCAGCACACAAGGAAACACAAAGTTCAATTACTTTGAAATTCAAAGAGAGTTGACAAAATTATAAAAAGCTAGAAGCTTTGTACATAGATCTTGTTGATTGTTGCAAAGCACAAAGATAATGTGAATCCAAGGTTGGAAAAGATTAGAATTGGTGGAGAAAGAGAATGAGAATGAATATGAATACCTTAGGAAGAAGGGAAGAGAGGAGGAGGAGGAGAAATGTCATGACAGAGAGAGAGAAAGTGGTTTTCTGTTTGATTTTAGCTCAAACAAACCCATTGTTTTTTTGTTTGTTCAACAATTGAGACATTCAAACATAGTAAGTATATCATAATCATAGATAAACCAAAACCAATCTTGTTACTAATCTTCTTCAAAGTTGGTTGCACATTTTTTTTCCCTTCCAAATAATAGAAAATAAAAAATGCTGGGGCTAATAATAACGGGTATGTATCAATCAAAGAATGAAAAGTCTGCTGGAAAATAAAAAAAGAATTGACTATATATGTTTAGTAAGGATCGATTGATTAATAAAATAAATATAAATAATATTATAGTTTTGGTGATGGATTGATATGGAGACGAAAGGGCGTTTAGTTGAATAATTAAAAGTAGTGATGATAAATAAAAACAATAATACTTCGTGTATTCCCATATCGGTTTTGTTAAACACATTAAAATACATAAATTTTTTTTACTTCAAAAAATATTAATAAAAATATGTTTATATATTTTATATGTATATCAATATTAATTATTTATTTATTTATATATTTTTATATATTTTATTTATAATATAAAAAATATAAATTACAAATAATAAGATAGAAATAATATATCTCAATATAAAAATTAAAATTAAATAAAAAATATGATGATAAAAAAATACAGTCACATACATAAATTAATTCAAATGCGAAATAATAAAAGTAAAATAAATTGGGAGGTGTTGCGTTGCATACGCGTCAGCGGAAGAAGGGCGAAGGGTTCGGTGGGGACCAAGTCAAATGACAAAAATAACACTGTTTCCGATAATCATACGGCAGTGATGACACGTGTCACATATGTGCTTTGCATGCACAATCTCTATCTATCACACCCACTCCATCTCCTAATAAGGTCATAATCCCCTTTTCAATTGCAGGCCCTTACCCCTTTTCCTCAAAAATATAGGGATTTCATTTACATTAATATCGAATTAGATATAAACTTTGTTCGCACTGAGATTGGGATTAACCTCATATTATTCGAAGATAATTTGTAGGACCGCCCTTAACTTACTTGTACGTCTGTACAAGATGATGAGTTTACTTAACTATTTCTCAAATTTCTAGAAAAAATCAGATCAGATAAAATAAAATTCCTTTTTCTATGAAGATATGACTATAGTTTTAAAAAACATTGTGTTGTTAACTTGTTATTCAACGATTAAATCATATTTTGATAATCAATCTTTTCGTTGCGCACAAGGGAATTTCGAATCAGGAATAATGAAAAAAAAATCTAGCAAAATAATATACAATAATTAAACTAATTTTATAAATATTATTTATATGAAGCTATAAATATTATAAATATGAAAATTTTAAATTATAACTATCTATCGTCATTCATTTGAAAAGAAAAAGCAATAAATACCTTTAGAGAAAAAAGAAAAAGACACTTGAAGAGAAGTATAATATCCTTTCAATTATGATGTTAAATATTTATTAAAAATGACATCATTTAATATCAATTCCTGCATGATCATTATTCCATTTCATATTGTTCAACATGCCACATTACTCACAAACTTAGAAAGAGTTGGACAAAGGGGGTCAAAAACCAAATTGTTGCAATTTTTTCAATCTCATATCGGAATTATGCAATTGAAATCTCAGGCAAACCGCAAATTTTAGGAACCAAAATAAAGTTTAAAATCACATAGCCACCATTCGTTGGATTTTTTTTTTTTTTTTGACGTTGGAATATTTTAGTAGAACGGATACCGTATCAATTGGGGTTTGGGCTAAAATAGCCTACAACATACACTCATGAAGTCGGAAAGTCCACATTTTCAATCCTTTTGCACCAGCTCATTCAATAATTAAACAAAAAATTAACTAGTAATAATTCAAATACAAAATATTAAAAAATATTCATAAATTAACATTTCTTATTAATTAGTATACTCTCTCTCTCTCTCTCCCCCAAGAAAGGAGGGGGGAGAAGAATGTTGCATGCAGTCTATTTCACAAGTATATTTTCCACTAATAAACTAAAAGATGTCCATATGTACATTGACTAAAAAAATTGTAAATATATAAAATAAATATCAAATTGTCCTCTTTTGTGGGCTGCCAAAAAGTAGAAAAGAAAAACCGTAAAATTTGGCAGGTTATGTACTATAGTCAGAATGGAATCTTCATACCAAAGAAAAAGGATGCCTAGAATTCAAATGTAGAATTTCTAATGAGGGAAAGTCAAGGGGGTGTATTATATCTACCTGAATTTGACCATCTGTGAATAAGCCTTGATAAATATAGCCAAGAAGCTACTTGCAATTTCTGGCTGGAATGTGAAGCCAACGCTGAAACAATGTCCATAGCAAATTTGTGGACCTCAGGTTTCAGTGCCATCCTCATGAGCATGGCTGTCCACTCCTCAGGTGCCAGCTTCACCACCTCACGAAAGTATTGAAATCCTTTTCCAATCCTTGCTAGCATAGCACGCTCCTGTAAATATACATAATAATAATGAACGGAAAACTTCAACATGTAGCAACTATGTAGCAGTGTTGGACAGCCAACATGATCCAGTGGTTAAAAACAGAAGTTTAGTTTCCAAATGGAAGTTTAACTCGAGAAGATCATGATAAAGATGTCAAAGAAAGGTTAAATTACTTTTGATAGTCCCTGTCGTTTTACCAAATTTAATTAAATATTTACGTTTTAAAAGTTTTCAATTGGGTCTCTATATCAGTTTTAATTTTAAATTTTAATCACATCCTTGCGGTGCCAAAAACATTTATCAAAATAGACATCTTAGCTAGTGGTGTGAAATGGATGAAAATTATTTTTTAACGTTCAGGGTTAACAAGGATCTAATTATAAATTTAAAATTGTAGGGACCCATTTGAAGGGACCTAATTACACATTTGAGAAAACTATAGAGACTAACAGAATAACAAATAACAGTCTTTAAAGAATTATTGTCACAAATAAACCGCTGAGGGAAGTTAGAGAATACCTCAAATAGGAATATGTTCTGTTCTTCAGGGTTCTCATTTAACACACTATCAAGCACTTCATCTTGCAGAAATGCATCAGCTGCCTCAACTATATCCCGAAGAAGGAAAAGACGCACTCTCAGACCCTTGTCTGATAATATGAATAATAAAAGATCTTCAGTGGAATCAACCACAGCATGCATATCAAATAATTTCCAAAAGGAAGGACTAGATTCCTGCTCAGAACTGGGATCTCCATTTAAATCAGATGCCTGTTCAGATATTGCTGCTATCTGAAACAAGAATCAAAATCCATATTAATATGGTCCACGATTTAAAACCAAGCACTATTCAAACTTCAGTGCTGAAATAAGCTTTATCCAGAAAATAGTAACATGATACAGAAAATATTGAATAAGACCATGTAAATAACAATTACTTCATAAAGCAAAGTGGAAGAGTAGAGAGAGAATATACCAGGCGCTCTAGCCGGTTCCACCTTATGGATCCATTATTACGAATTAGCAGCTGCCTCAAAATTTTTCTCATATCAGGACTTGGGTCTGCTATTA
>JASCZI010211519.1:46320-59323 GCA_036250425.1 Stylosanthes scabra
TCTCCCAATGACAAATGGATATGCACTCTCAATTACTTTAAAATCAGGATCCAGAGTTTTAGCGGTGCCTTCTAGTGATCCTAATGCTCTTATGACAAGAGCATAGTCTGGTGGAAGGGAGAAGTTGAATTCATACATTACATCATATAGCTGGTTCATAATTCCCTGAAATCCAACGCAAGATGAAACCTAGAAATAGTAAGTGCTATGAAATGATACACTGTAATGGATATGTGTGAAGATGTCCAAAGATATTAAGGCCTAATGCACAATAATATCAGCAAAAAGCTACACCATAATCCAGCAAAAAATTGATCCAAGAAGGATAGAGCACAATGACAGACCTGAAAATCTTGAGATTCACCTGTCCGACTGGTCCTACGAGCAAATGATGCTTGCAGTGCATCAGAAACTGCATGTATGTCAACCCCTTCAGGAAGAAATCCTAAAGAAAGAAAGTCATTCGCCAAACCCAGAGAGTCACGATTAACAAAGTGCACAATCTGAAAGGAGTTAAGACTTGGCATTAGTACAGGCAACTGAGAAAAATGATGACTTTGGAAGGTGTTATATCATAGAGAGAAGAAATTGGAATACACTATCTATGCACAATTCATGCACAAGGGACATTTCATCTAATCGGCGAAGTAACCATAAAAGTTTGCAGAAACTATAAAGGAATACTCAATGTGTTGCATACTTGCATCTATTAAACATATTTCTGTCAGCAAATAAATATTTAAATAATTCTCACAATTTGAATAAGACCTATCCGGTAATGCCTAGGAATATCCCCCATCATTCCAAAGTCAAAGTATGCAAGTGATCCATCACCAACTGCCACAAGGTTTCCTGGATGAGGATCAGCATGGAAATAACCAACCTCAAGCAGTTGCCTCAAAGAGCAGTATAATCCCTACATGACATAGGAAAGAGGGAAGGAAAATTAATTGGCAATGCCTAGCATCTTGAGTAATATGGAGCCAAAAGTTAATGTACCTGTTTATTTAAACAACTCATAAATACATGTTACCACATCAAGCAGTGGAATAACAGTCATAAAACAAATGAAAACGGTCAAAGCATGTAAACAAGAATTGGTTTTGCTTTAATACCTGGTCAATGAGCTCCCTTCTGTTCAAAGAAGCTTCCTTCAACCCTGTTTCATCTGTAAGCTTAATTCCATCTATCCACTCCATAGTCAGTATAGTGGTACATGTGTAGTCCCAATATATTTTTGGAGCTTTGATGGACTTCCTTCGATTGTGTTTGACATTAGTACCACCTGTAATTTCGTGGCCATGTTCATTACCTCCCTATGTAAATGGGTCACCAAGCTAAATTGAGTGCTAAAGCATCATTCATCAAAGAAACATTGAACTTACTTGAAGACCAACAATAGAGAGAAGCAAAGCGCTCAGCATTTTTCCCCTCTAGGACATAATCGATTTCATCAAACATGTGCCTGACCTGTCAAATTAGAACAATAACCAATACATTAAAAAAATTGGAAAGCAAACTAAAATATGACTCAGGCAGTCCTGATGGCAATGATCTTTGAGACAGAATGACAAAAAAAAATATTACACTCTGAAGCCATGTTTTGGATAAAATTTAAAAAAAGATTACCTTTACTCAGGATTGAGCTTTTTATTCTCTTAAGAATTAATTTTAGAGAGAGTAAGGTCATTTACTTTCTGACTCGGCTGTTAAAATTTTTTATTTGAACAGTCCACAACAATGTATGTAATATTTCGAAAGAAAATATTGCAATTTACAAAAATGCACAACTATTCAAATACACCCACCCATTGGATGGAAAATATGATACAAAGTAACTTCCAGAAATTCACAATCTATATAAAAAGAACAATAATTTTAGACGTACACCTATTTTTTTCAACCAAGTCCAACCAAGTTATTCACGCGCGAACAGTACGAACAGAAATTTATATGTATAAAGAACATGTTTTTATAGTTGACATGAACAGATTTTAAAACCTATTCGTTTGCTTTTAAATTTTCTATTCTTTCTAGTACTAATATTTTGTTCGTGCGCGTGGGGTGAGAGTGAGCAAAATTCACTTGGTTTGACTTGGTTAGAGAAAATAGGTGTATATGTAGCATGATTGTAAAAAGAAACTCACCACTTCATTCACAGCCACTAAAAGATCTTTGCGAGCCTTGGCAAATCGTTTAAATTGTCCTCCAATCATATGGAATAACAAGGCATCGAGGGTCAATGAAAGTGACATACCGGGCCTCTGCACTTTTACGGCTACCAGCTCTCCAGAATGCAGGTGAGCTGCAACACTTGAAGCAACAAGCTAAACATTTCAATCTTCCTCAACCCAAATTTATGAACAAGCATAAATATCTTATCAGTAAAGTTTTAATTATCTTTCCTGGCAACTAACCTTTGTAAACTTGCCCCAAGGATGCTGATGCAATAGGTGCAGGGCTAATGTCGCTAAAAATATCAGAAATCAGAAGACCAAACTGGGTTTCAATAGATCTGATTGCAACATTAGTTGGAAATGGGGGTATTTGATCCTGGTATGAATAACAAATTATAACACAAGTTGATAGCAGATAGGGACAGGGAAAATAATCAATCAATGCATGCATCTACAACATTTGATTACATGCTCTGAAAAGTATAACTATGGAAGAGACCTCTGTACCTGTAACTTAGCTAGTTCTTGGCAGTATACTGTTGGTAATACATCAGGTCTAGTGCTCAATGCCTGCCCAAGCTGTAATGATGAGCAGGTTAGCCAAACAAAAGAAAAGAACAGTACTGAGAACTTTCATAAACAATTTTTTTTTTTATTTCTCTCTATTTAGCATGTAAATAATGTTATCATGATGAAGGGAAAATGGAGCACAAAAAGAAAAGCTTTGTATCTAAAGTTCAGAGCAAGAAAATCTGAAACTTCTAAAAAATCATACAAAAGCATGAATGTTGCAATTCTATGGTAAAGGTAAAAGTGACCGAAGGTGAATAACTATGTGAGTCAAACAAATAATGTGGACAAAACAAATACAATCAGCTAATAATTATATCATAAGCTATTGAAAAACTAGTGAACTTATTTAACATGAGAAACCAAACACCATTACCTTAGACCAAGAGAAATTTGTACAAAATAGGAGAAAAAAAAATTATGCCATTTAAAGTGTGTATATGAAACAGCAATCCATGCTTGAAAAAATACAGTAGAAAACAAGTAATAGAAAGAAGGAAGAAAGGCGATGGAGATGAAAGAAAATATTAGGAGGTAACCTGTGAAAGAAACTTGCCTTAATGTAGAAAGGACCCAAGCGTATGAGTGTTTCACGAAACTGCAAAAAGTAGTATTGAAATCACTGTTCATTCCAGTCAGTTTTCTTAACCTAATGAGTATAATCATAAAATAGTATGAACCCACACACTAGTCTGGAAGAAATATAAAGTGTCAGTTAATCCTTATAATCAAGGAATACACAGCCATACTTGAAAGCAAATTTAGACATAAAATTAAAGGGTGTTTCTTTACATGGCCAACCAATTTATCAGTTATAAATGTGATACACGACCGCAATTTTCAAGGGAAAAAATTGCAAAATGGTCTAATTTACATTTTTTAAAAAAATCCATCAGATATCAAAGGAATAAAAGGTCCAACAGTACATAAAAATACTAGCAATGTCAAACTGAGAAAGTATCAACTTTGAGTGACTAAATAAAAGGACATGATATAAAACAAGCTCACACACATTCTTTCCTGCAAATAAGGGAGCGTGGACACAATAAATGAAAGCCTAAAGATTTAGACATCAAAATTTAGTTGAGTGACAAACTCTTAAGGCTCCAATCCATCTCAGTCACCCTCCAAGGACTCTAATACAAGAATTTGCCTTACAAATACTTGTTTGATAGCTTAAAAGCTTAAAGGGTCTCAATGCTCTATAACATCAAGGCATTCTCATATCCAGAATCTTAAATATTTTCATCAAACTATATCCGGTGATAAAAACCTAACGCCTCGTTCATCCTTTTCTAAGGTAAAAGCGTTACACAATTCAATGATGATATATCCTCCAAAATCACCATCCTAAACATCGTCCAAGGATGTGTCTTTCATCAGGAAGTGAATGAATAACAATATAGCATTGGCAAGAGACAATCCTTACCTTAACTGCACGTTTTTCAACGTCTTGAAGGAAGAACTGCCATATTGCAAGCCTTAACACATGAAATGAAATAATTGCTGCCCTGTAGAGAGCCAAAAAGGGCCCAAAACGGTAGATAGCGTTGAAGCTCTTGGAGCTGTAAGTTCCAAGGGCACGCCCAAATTGATTTTCCAGCGTTTCCCTCCTCCTCCTCGCATAATCAGCAGATGGCGTTTCACCGTGCACACTGGTGAAGCCACTTGAATATCTGCAACAACAGCATCTCAATGAACCAAAGATATAATATGCAACAAAAATGGCTTTTCTGATTGATTTATCAAATCAAGTTCAAGGGAGGGAAATGGAACTCACGAATTCCGGTGCAACAAGGAATGCAGCCTCTCACCAAGCTCAACATGTTTCAGATATTCCAGCGGCATGCATTTCCGTAAGACACTTCCAGTGCCACTCTGGCGCCGTAAATCTGAAAGAAAGAAAGAATGGAAAATAATTTCGTACTCTCACAACTAGACACAATAACAACAAGGATAGTAACACGCAATTAAGGAACAAATCATAAAATACAAATTCCGATACTAAGACTAAATTTTAGGAAGTAAAGCGAGATGGAAAGGAAAGAGTACTTGGAGAGATAGGGAGAGGAGGGCGGAGGCGGCGGAGGTAGAGAGCGGAGGCGGCAAAGGCATTCCTCTTCATCGAGAAGTAGAGGGAGGTGAGGAGTAGTATCAGTGAAAGAGAGTTGAGGAAAGGAAAGCATCAACATGAGAACACCAAGTGTTTGAAAAAATGCGGAGGCGAAACCAGTGAGTCATGACAGGTGATGAGCGAGAGGGAGCCGAGTGAGTATGAGCCATTTCAGAATTGGGAGTGAGTACGGTGGATTTCTTATTGGTGGAAGAGGAAAGTGACACGCGTGGTGCTACGTGTAGTTGGGGAGTTGAGTAGTTGACTGTTGGCACCAGTTTCGGCCACCGTGAACCGCCCCTCAGCTCTGCTTCAAGATTTGGATTCAATACATTTGGGAATTGTGGTCTTCTTTAATTGTTTTTTTTTTAAGAACAGTCTTGTTTTCAGGGCCCAATAAAGAGTTTCTCTGGATGCGCAAGCTGCAATGCCCGATCACTTCTTTAGCGACCAAAAAAAACAATGCGAGTCTTAGCAAAATTTTCAAAAAAAACTAATTTAATTTATTATTGTATCCTTTAAGAATCTACAAATAAAATATTTTTAGAATAATTTAAAGAGTTAATTACCAAAAACAACCATAAAATATTAAAAGATCGACAAAAATAACCATAAAAAATTTAAACGATAAAATTATCCATGAAAGATTAAAAATTATAACAAAAATACTAAAAAACAGTTCCTGATTAATACTAATACTTAGTTAGCCATATAATTTTTGTCATAATTTTAAATATTTTATGGATATTTTTATCATTTAAATTTTTCATCGATATTTTTATCATAATTTTAAAATTTTCATGAGTATTTTTGTCATTCAATTTTTTATGATTATCTTTGTCAATTTTATAATCTTTCATGGTTATTTTGGTAATTAACTCATAATTTAAATAATTTGAATTTGCACAACCTTTCGAGATTTTCCACTGGGTTTTATTTGTTGGGCGTGAAAAGGAAAACCCTAATTTCAGCTCTAAGTGTGTTTGGGGAATTTCTGCGTAGAATGGCGAAGGATCTACACACATCGACGCAACCATGGATGCTCGATACGGTTCCTTTAATAGTGGTTATTTTAATCGGAGCTCATGTCGTCGCCCTGGTAGTTTCACTTTCTTCTTCTCCTCCTTCAATCATTCTTTCATTGACTCGTTCACACACTACAAATCTCTGAATCCCTCATGAATTTATGCTTTAATTGTCAATAGGTATACTGGATTTATAGATTAGCCACTCAGAAGCAGCTTCAGCAAAGGACAAAGACTCACTGAACAACGAGGTTCATGAACCCTAATTATTTAGATAGGTAGTAGATTCATATTGTTGCCTTGCTCCATAGACACTGTAGATTTACACACAGAAATTTAATATTGCTTAGGAAGTTATGCTCATGGCATGTATTGCCAAGTTAGAAATTCTGCAAATTTATTATTGATCTTATATGTTGCATACTTCTGTGTCTGTGTGAAGATATAATAGAAGGGTTTTTTTTTAAATAAATAATTTTTTTAATAGAAGGGAATGCCGCAGGTGTAGCTAGAGGCACTGGGCACGGTTTTCTCCATCAGTGCTGCAGGGTAGAGTGATTAGTGGAGAGGGGGGTGCCGCGTCACTGGTCCATGTTGATCTCTCAGAGAGTGGCTGCGGACTGGTTATGAAATATGCCGTGAAAAGTGGTTGCGGCACTGGTTCATGTGAACTCCTATATAAGTAGGCACTTGGGCAGCATCTCATTTCACACCAAACATTTTAAGTAGTGTTTTTTGCTTCCTAGGTTTTTTTTTTGATGGATCAACCTTTGGTTATCCGATTACACCCGAATGCCGTCGTACATGAGCGTCAGGACGGAGTCTGGTTCCAATCTGACTCACCGGTGGTGTTTCAACATTCGGATATGAGCACCATGTCGGAGTTAGTGGAAGTCTTCTTGCACCACCTAGGAGGCGGATTTACAGAGATAAGGAAAGTTGGATATCGCTTCTTACGGCGGCAGCCCGACGATAGATTTGTGCATTTGTTGGTATGGCTATTTAATGATAAACACGTCTGTGTCACCTTCGGATGCCACCGCAGACTGATGCCCCAACACGTCATGGATTTTTTGGTCGAGGTCGGTGGCAGCCCATGTGGCCCTCCTGTGGCAGCGACACCGGTCCGCATTGCCGAACCATCAGTGCCAGAAACGGCGATGGACTCTGAATCTGAATAATTTGCTATATAATTGTATGGGTATGAAATCTGTTTCTGTTTGTTGTGCCTGCTACTTCAATCATAATAATAATGCATAAGTGAACAAGATTGAATATTATTATATCATCTGAACAAGATTGAAATAGGCTGTGATGTAGTAGTAATAGTATTATGGCAGCAGCAATAGCTCAGTTTGAGTTAATTATATTCTAAGTTTGTGATGGAGATGGTGACATGGTATACTAACCCGAAGATATTTTTCTGTGCAAATTGAATTTTTAATTCTTTGAGATTGTGTAATATTGGAGATTGTTTGCTTCCACGCAATTCCCAAAGGTAATAGCTCAGTTATGCCTTTAAGCATTGAAGTTCCAGTGAGTAAGAATTTTTTTACTATTTTCTGACCCTAGTTAACCATAAGTATCATTTTTCAAGCAATGTGATATAAAATTTGGATTTTGTGTGAGAAACAATTCCAAAGATGTTGTCTAGAATTGTATAGATTCCAGGGATGATATAATAATAGCAGTTAACATATGTTTAGTTAATTAAAACCAAGCAGCATCAGAATATTGACCCGTTCCATGTTGTTTGCTCTGTTTTAGTTTAAGGCACAAGGTGACCCTGTCATAACAAATAGAATTCTTCTTGGTTAGTGCCTAAAGCTTTATCGTTATGCCAAAGCTTAGTCTCAAGATGCTGTGCTTTAGGGGAAAGAAACAAACGAAATGAAATTCGGAGACTTAACAAGGTAACTTTGGGTAATGACTTGTATGGGCCAGTTGGTGAAATGGAACAAAGAGATCAAAAAATGATGGAGGTGATTAGCTTATTACGGTGCTTTTGGAGTCTTTCTTTCCTTCATAATGAGGTTGCCGTCCGTGGCTTTTATCTGCGTGTCGCTTTCTAATCATGATATCAATATCAGTATCAGTATCGTACAGTCCAACACTCTGTCAACGCTGGCGTTTTCCTACCCATCGCTTCTGTATCTCAATTTACGTTGCTATCCACGCCTTTCTCGCGAAAGGCTCGCAAATCACAATCCCAAAAGGTAGTGGAAGTAGCGAAAATTATCTATTTTTCTCCAGAAATTATCTATCAATCTTTCAAAGAAAAATGTAAAGAAAAAATAAATATAAATATCACCTTCAATCTAAGGGAAGGATTAAATACAATTTTTATAAGAGAAAGTCTTGATAGCTAATATTAAGGTAATAATAAAAAGTTAATATTATTTTTTTTTATCACCCACTATTTTCTAATTACACTCATTAATTCCATATTAATTTTCTAACATTGATTTCGTAGCATTATTCTTTCCATAATAATACTATGTTGGAACTTTCATTAATTTAAGCATTGGGACTCTCCTCGTAGCTACTTCGGTACTTCCAGCAGGCGTTTGGAGAAGTATCGGAGCTGCAAGCCCAAGTCTGATAATTTCTTCCTCAGGCCCACTTTTCATTATTTGAGTAAAAAAAAAATTCCAAAAAAAAATCGGCTCGAAATTTGATTCACTCTTCAAATTGTTGTTTAAATTTTCAATTTTCTAATGTCCAAAAAAAAAATTTTCAATTTTCTTAATTTGCAATCCAAAATTTAATTGTGCTAACATGACATATTAGAAAAATATCAATTATTGATACGTGACATGTTAACATGAATAACAGTATCACATGTTTTATTCACATGTCACTTGTATATTATTATTATATGTAAACTTAGGAAATTTCATTCTCAGCATATTTTAGTCTTTGAAATTAAATAATGCAAATCAAATTATCCCATAAAAAGTTTTTTCTTATTTTTTTATTACATAAATTCAAATTTATTAATATTGTCCAAATCCATTATTTACACAAAACATTAATTACATTATCTATTCTAAATAATTAATTAATCTTTGACCTTAGTGTGTGCGTAGAATTTATTTATGGGGTGAAATCAATTTAAAAGATGACATCGCGTCTCATCGGTGTAACTCTCTTCTGAGAAGCCCATTAGTGTCATAATCAATATTTTAATATTTACAGCTATGGTGGCACTCTCGTAGATTTCACAACAATCAAGTCCATTTCAATACTTATAGAGTAAGAGTTTCCCATTTCCATAACCCTCAATACCAAACACTGCGACAATAAAGAGAGAGTACTTCACTTTTCTGCTGCGTTGTGTTGTGTGCAGCCCAGACAGACATTACTCCAAACGCTGCGTTTCAATCTTCAATACTTCCCTCATTTTTCTCGTTTTCATGTGTCCAACCAACCCCACTCGCCGGAGCTCCACCTCCGACGACACCGCCTCCGATTCTTCCAACTGGATCTCCGATTCGATTAACGGTGGATCACTCCGCCACGTGGACCTCGACACCGGCACCAACGGCTGGTCCTCTCCACCTGGCGACCTCTTCCTCCTCCGCTCCGAAACCTACTTCACGAGACGCCAGAAATCCCCCGCCGGTGACTACCTCCTCTCGCCGGCGGGAATGGACTGGCTCAGATCCCCAACGAAGCTAGACAACGTCCTCTCACGCGCCGACAATCGCGTATCGAACGCGCTACGAAGGGCTCAGTCGCAAGGCAAATCCCTAAAGAGCTTCATCTTCGCGGTGAACCTGCAAGTTCCAGGAAAAGAGTACCACAGCGCAGTGTTCTACTTCGCGACGGAGGATCCGGTCCAATCGGGTTCTCTTCTGAACCGGTTCATCGACGGAGACGACGCGTTCAGGAACCAGCGGTTCAAGCTGGTGAACCGGATCGTGAAGGGACCGTGGATCGTGAAGAAGGCGGTGGGGAGCTACAGCGCGTGCTTGTTGGGGAAGGCGCTGACGTGTAACTACCACAGAGGACCTAACTACTTCGAGATTGACGTTGACATTGGGAGCAGCGCCATCGCCAACGCGATTCTCCACCTTGCCTTGGGATACGTGACCAGCGTCACAATCGATATGGGATTCGTTGTGGAGGCGCAGGCGCAGGAGGAGTTGCCTGAGAGGCTTATCGGCGCCGTTAGGGTCTGTCAGATGGAAATGTCGTCCGCCACTGTTGTCGACGCGCCTCACGCGCCGCTTCCTTCTCGAGGTTTGGGATTAGCCAAGGTCAATCACCATAGCAATAAATCTTAAGGTGTAGATTCATTTGCCCCATTTTTTTTAGCTTTTCTCGTAGGAATTTGCTGAATATTGAGTTAAAAGTTAATAATATTATTCTCAGGAATTTAATTGGTGCCCTCTTTATCTTTTGCTGCCGTGCTCAATTTTCTTTAATTTCTGAAGCTTGTTTAAAGTAATGGGAAAGAAAAAGCGTGAAAAAGACTATACGCAATGAGAAATTATTATATCGGAATAATCGTTATATGTTCTAAGAATTGCTAAAGCATAATCTACTTAATTATTTAGTGGCGTGCAATAATTCTCTTTATTAGATTAGATTTAAGTTTAAGAGAATCGCATTATGCTATGAGTTGTGACATAGTTATTAGAGTGGGCGGCGCAGTGGACTATAAGTAAGGTGAATGGAGTCGCACTGCGGAAAAAGTAGGTAGCATATGAATCATCATAAAGTTATGTGTGAGCATGTTGATTATGCCAAAGAAAAGAGAGAAATAAATGTTTAGGCATACAATTGTCAATGTGAATCATGACAAATATTATGCATGGGTTCAGTTCTTCCGGAGTGGGATAATTATTATTTACATTTATAGCAAAGAAATATGACACTTTGCGTTGCGTGTAGAATCTTCTATTGTAGCGATGGAGCGATCAAATTGAGATCATGCTACCATTATTGGACGCGATTAGTACTATTTTATTCTTCCTCCCTTGTCGTTCTTGTTCAGGATGTTATTAATTTTCTAATAATCTCTGAATAACGGAGAGCTATTATGGCATGTTACTGATATTTTAGTTATAAAATCATAAAAGTACGGAAGAGAGTCTACCTCAATCTCGTTATATATTTTGATGATACCGCCCGCCAACAAAAAGAAAGGAAGGAGAAAAACGTGTGGCTATATATGTAAACAAAAATAAAGTCTTTCTTAAATATTCTTAAAAACACTTTATGAGTACAGAAATTCCATTCAACATTATGGAAAATGCAAAAATTTTATTGTGTCTAATATATTTAATAAATAATTTAATTTTGATTCACTAAAAAATCTTAAGGTGTGAAAATTATTTACTAATGTAATAATATATGATTGATTATTTTTTATATAAATAGTGCATAAAAATTAAATTAAAATCTTCAAACAATTTTATTGTCATCCATTAGTAATTTTTTTACATATATTTTGAAAAGTCAATTCATTTATTTTTATTTTAAATAAAAAATTATTTAGTAAAAAAAAATAATATCGAAATAAATTTTTATTTAATATTAAAATAGTATTCTATTTTATTTAGAAGGCAAAATAAATTTCTACAAGAAATTATTGTTTAACAAATATATTTAAAATGTCTTTTAACCTTTTTTATGTCAGGAAATGTTTTTTAACAAAATTCTAAAATAAATTGTAAATAGTATTTCTTGAAGTATAGTCCAAAGATATGCGAAGGTCTCCAGCCCACGGCTAGACAGACAGCTGTTGAGGAAAAGTAACAGTTGAGAGTGGTGACTCAATTCTGATGGGCGCCTTGAATCTGGACCCGAATTTCTCCGCATTGAAACACGACGTATTCACAATTGGAGCCTTCTCATGTTCCATTTGTGTGATTACCGATTACCCCATTGGGCCAGTTTTTTTTTTCCGCAGTATCTCCCAACACAGTAGATCAATGATTAATTTATTGTGAATCTGAAACTTTATTTAACCGATTTATCGTTTACCAATAAATTATTGCATATACAATGTAGAATTCAAACTCCGACTAATAAACTAACTACTAAACAAACCCAAGTTGGTGGATCTTATTCTTAATTGGGGTGAGTTCGCTCGGCAGGGCAGAGTCGGATTTTAGATGTATCCGTCTTAGTATATATAAATTAATAAAAGTATTAGAATACCCTTGTTTTCAAAACTTATTACGAGAATGCTCTTGTTTTGAAACTATTTATGAAGTTGTCCTTGTTTTGCCTACGTGAAGACACGGTGGCAGCTTGTCTTTTTTCAGGTGCTGACTAGGAGGCGCGGATGAGGAAGGCGCCTCCAACGTGGAGGCGGCAACACGGTAGGCGCCTCCAACGTGGTAGGCGTGGATGGCGTTGGCGCTTCCAACGTGGAGGCGCAAGTGCAGAAGGCGCCTCCTACATGGCAGGCCCTGGCTGCGTAGGCGCCTCTGACACGTGGCATACACCAATTTTTTTGAAAGTGTGTATTTGATATGCATTAATGTACCTGATTAACAATTTAATATATCCCGAAAACAAACTAATGTGTTTAACAGAAAACACACAACCTGTTCAACAGAAAATGCATAATCTGTTCAACAGAAGACACATAACCTGTTCAACTGAAAACAAAGAACCCGTTCAACTGAAAACAAATAACCGTATCGACTGAAAAGAAAACAAACTACGGTACTCAGCACCACTCTAACCAGATATTTAAGTCTAAAGTAATTTTGTTTTCTTTAGACTTAAATATTGTAACCAAAATATATTAATATTAAAATTGATTTCCTATAAATATTGTAACCATAATATATTAATATTAAACGGAGTAAACGGGGAAAAATAAAAATTGGACATCTTTGTAAACCAATTCAAAGTGTTATTCAAAATTGCACGGTATTTTAAAGTAATTTTGTTTTCTTTAGATTTAAATATCTGGTTAGAGTTGTTCTGAGTACCGTAGTTTGTTTTCTTTTCAATCGATACGGTTATTTGTTTTCAGTTGAACAAGTTTTTTGTTTTCAGTTGAACAGGTTATGTGTCTTCTGTTGAACAGATTATGCATTTTCTGTTGAACAGGTTGTGTGTTTTCTGTTAAACACATTAGTTTGTTTTCGGGA
>JASCZI010211519.1:62946-73244 GCA_036250425.1 Stylosanthes scabra
ACTTTCAGTCCAGAACTGCACATGAAAGATACATTAAACATCCCACAATCTTGTAAGTAAACATGATGAGAAAAAGCGATGAAGCATGCAAAATCTTCAAATCTGATTATCATATTAATGAAATAAAGGACCCGAAAACTTGACTCACTGCACGCTTATAAACTGGATCAGGCTTCAAATGTCTTGCATCATTCCACAACACCTCAGTATCTGAGCCAGCACGAATCACAAACTGGTCTCGGGCTTTTGAGTCAGTCAGCCAATGTTGAAGATTTTCCTGCAAAGGATTAGATACCAAAGCTTGTAAGGAGAGAGGAATTTGTTTATTGGATATTAATAATTAAAAAGTGAAGAGCACTGTTAGAGATCCATGCTACAATTTAAACCACACAGCATAACATAGTTGTGCATTTGGGAGTAAGTGTAAGGACAATGATGGAAAAAATGTAATGCAAGAGTAAAGGACTAGATTGCATTTACTCTAGTTGCTATATTGCCAAGTGATCTTTCTTAACTTACAAATGTATATACTAAACATCAAGAACATATAAGCAAACAGTGAGAGAGAGAATGATCAAATTAATACCCCAGGTGTGTAAGGAGTGGTTTCAGGTGGAGCCCACTCATCTGGAACTTTCATGAATTTATCAAAGTCATCAAACATATTCACAGAAAATATGTGTGCACGATCCAACTTGTATCCATGAGTCTTCTCTTTAGCAAGCTCAGCTTCCTAGAATGACAACCAAAACGAATCACGCATGAGAAGACATAGACTATCGTGGTAAACAGTAATACTAATACCAACATAACCACAGAAATAAAATGCTATAGATTTAACAGATAAGAACCTGAGGTGTGTTATACTCAATGAAGCAATAACCCAAAGTTTTTTCAGTTTGGGGATCAACAGGCATCCAAAGTCCATCGTCCTTGATGAGCCCAATCTGGCTATAAATTTTCCTGATAACACCTTCAAGTTTCTCAAACTTCTCTTTAGGAACAACAGGGAGATTATCCACCACTATAATGTTCCCAAACCCGGTATCAAACTCCAGATTCTCCTCTTGGTAAACATCTTCATCATCACTGCCATTTTCAAAAATCAACATTTATTGAAATCCTTGTCCCTAAATAGATTCCCTAACACTAATAACCAAACAAATCCTCCAAGCCCTAATTAATAGTACCCACAGTAGTAACAGAGCACGAACAAGGGGCAGTGAAGTTAAGAAATTGACAGCTACCCAAGACGAATTTCGTCAGTGGGTTGTGAAAATAGGGGAAAGTTGGTACCTTTGGATGCCGAGGTTGTCGTCGGGAGGGAGGCGAATAGAGTCGAGATCAATGGCGGAGAGATCTACACCGAGACGTGAGGCGGTGGCCTCAATCTCTCTCATCACCGCGACGTCCGCCATGGTTGGTGCTCTTCGAAGAAACAGCGGTAGCCGCAGAAAAGAGGGTAAGCCGCGGGGACAGAAGGAGAAGCTGAGATTCTAGAGAGGTTTACGTTAGGGCGGTGGAAAAACACAAGAAGCCAAGAACACTAAAATAGATTGGATTCGCAGAAGACAACAGTTTACACTTGCTAAGGTTTATCTTTTTTGTTTTAGAACTGCTTTCCAAAAGTTTGTTTGATGGGCCCGGCCCAAAGTTTGCTAAATCAAAACTAACACTAGCCACAATCCATATCCAAAAAAAAAATAAACCAGCCACAATGAAATTTCATTTTCAAATTTCAATTTTTTTTTTTCAACGAGAGAAAATCGAGATTTTACGTGGAATCGAAAATAAATTAAAATATAAAAACGTGAAATCATAGAAAGATTTAAATAGTAAAATCGTATGACTTAATGCAAATTATGTAAAATTAATTAACTCATTAAAAATCGTAATATCGGAAGATTTTAAGAGTTTAATCGAGATTCTAGCTACATTGATGCACATATATTTTTAGTAGACATCAAATTGACACATGTATAAAATACGATGATTGAGGCATTAACCATCTTTCTTTTTTGTAGTTTTTTTTTTGTGACTTTCCCTTTTTGTAGTTTGCCTATAATAATAATATTTTTATATGGGTGTAAAGCTAGTGTTTGATAAAACGGTCTGTAGATAGCATTATTATTTGACTATCTATACATATTTACATAATTTTTTTACTAAATAATCAGTTCATAGAATACTAAATTTTTTACAATAAAATAAAAAATTATAGAAAACCAAATACCAATTTTTACACAACAGCAATTAATTAATGATTGCTCTTTTTTTAATACACATTACATAATTATTAATAAGTTGTGTGATTTTAAACTATGTTTTAGAAAATGGATTAGTACCAATTTCAATTAAAGATATCAATTAATCTAGGTGTATATTTCTTTTTTACCATCCAAGTCTATTAAAGTAAAAAACGAATAGAAATTTATATATATAACGAATATGTTTTTATAATTGATACGAACAGTTTTTAAAACCAGTTCATTTGCTTTTAAATTTTCTGTTCGTTCTGGTAGTAATATTCTGTTCACGAACAAAAATTTATATATACAACAAACATATTTTATAGTTGACATGAACATGTTTAAAACATGTTCGTTTGCTTTTAAATTTATTATTCGTTCTAATACTAATATTCTGTTCAAATTCACTTAAATGGACTTGGATGGAGAAAAGAGGTGTACATATTATTTGACGTTAAGATAAATCTTCTTATTACATTTTATCAAAAAATATAAGATAAGAATTATAATTGAAATTATTTTGCTAAGATATTTATTCTTGAGTTTTTTATTAAATTAATTATTTTTTATTAAGAATTTTGCAGAATTAATACTCAAATTAATCCTTAAAAATGAAAATTACACATACCTCTAAAACTTGCCTGAATTTTTAATTGATTGAAATTTGTTTATGACTCATGTTAATTCGAGAGTCAAATTCTGTCACAACAATGGTGCTACTCTGTACCAGATATATCACTGATGATTGACTCGCCCAAAAGGTGTCTAAGGTCTTCTATAAACGATCTCACTAAAGATTTGATAAACCGGTAGATTAGGTGACTCTAAAAGATTAGTAGAAGTACACAATTAAAAATCATGTAGAGAAGCTGTTTGTCTTTATGCATAAAAGAACCATGTTTGTTTGTACAACAATTTTTCATTCCTTATGCGTTATTAGTTGATGCACAAGAACGTCTAATCTCACCCTCATCCTCTGTTTTCACTCCAACACTAGTGAGCTTCAAGAAAGCCTGGCCCCAGTTTTCAAAGAAAAGTTCTTGATCATTTGCAAAATCCTCCACCATTGTTCTTGTGCTGTTTTCATTCAGCAAAGCAGAATCTGACTGGAAAAGCCCTTTGTGCGCTAAAAGGTTCCGGTAGTACTGGTTGTCAAAGACCATAGGTGTTTCTGGGTCATTGTTCACTGTTATTGTAGATGCCATTGTACTTGTTGAACACTGTTTCATTAGCTCAGCAGCATAGCTACTGTCCAGAGTCTTGTCAACGAGCGTGAGCCGTCCCTCTGCATCTTGTTGGAATCGATCTCTGAATGCGTTGCAGTGAGCCACTCCCATGGTGTGAGCTCCTGCAAAGATTAGCCATCACTAATTAAGTATGATGTTACACAGAACAGTGGTTTAATAGTTAAATTAGTCCATGAAAAATAAGAGTTACTAACATGACACGCCAACCAATCATGTTGTGGCATGTGGAACATCATAGTCTTATTAACAAAATCTTTTAGAAACTAATCCGAAGAACTGGTTATCTTTTAGGGGCGAATTTAACTATTAATCCAGAACAATAAGAAAGAAAGATCAATATCAAGAACATGCACCAGAAAGGATGACCAGATCAAGAACAGACAATCCTTTAGATGTGAAAAGCTTAACCATCTCATCCATTGTAAAACTCGTGTCCACGATGTTCGGCCTGACATTCGAAGCAAGCGAAACCATCCCATCTCTTCTTCCTGTGGGAATTTGAACCATTGGTCCACCAGCCTGTTTTCAAAAGCACTTCAGTTAAATTAACTAACCACCTTATATTGGTATGAATATGATGAATGCACCATTGAAGAATATGAGCATGCAGTGTGAGTGAGAAACTTACAATTCCAACTGCATCTCTGGCTGCAAGAGCAATGATATCTGCACAAGAAACAGTTTCAGGGCAAAGCAATTCAAGGGCTCTTTTTGCTGATTCTATAACTGAATATCCACCAACAGACCTATTTCCTGGATCAGTTTGCTCAGTATTATTCCCAATTAGCATCAAAGATGCATCACATCCCTGCATGTATTAATTACTTGGAGTCATAACTGAATTCAAAAAACAGCAAGAGTGACTTTATGTCATTTCCCTCAAACTTGCATGCAACCTCTAGAACCTTCTCAACTAGTCAAATTTTGCATCACATATCCATGCTTGTATCCATTTAATGCTAAATAAGAATATTGTTAAGATAAAAAGCAATGAAACGGTTCTTAAAACTAGGAAGCAAATTGAACAAAAAAAGAGGCAAATTTATGGTTTTGCATAGTATGTTTGGCATGCATGGAGAATGAGTGAATGACTAACCTCCACAAAGCAATCATGGAAAACCAAGCGAAGGAGCTTCCCTGGAATGGAAGGATCATTGGAAGAGGAAGAGGTGACTATGTCCCTTATTATGAACTCAGCTGAAGGGCATGAAGCTGCATAGAAGTCCAAAGAGAAGCTATCTACAAAAGAAAAGACAAAAAGAGAAGACACTGCAATGGAAAGAATTACTCTTCTATTTTCCATGAAAACAAGTATTTAGTCTTTTTTTGGGGGGATTCTAAGTGCAGTGTGAGGGAGACCCTTTCACTTTGAATACTGATAACTGATAATTTATTGATGCACATTTACTCATTCATGCAATCCTATTCATAATATAGGTGAATTTTAAGATATATGTGTCAAACGGTACAAATATACAGATATATTAGGTTAATTTTATCGGATATGTTTTCCATGTTATATGCATTAAAGATTAACAGCATTATATTTATGAATCTCTGTACACTTTTACATCTGTACTGAAAAGAGCAACGCACCGTTCATATATATCATATCAAAAAAGAGGTGGCCAGCCAGGTATTTGTCCCCATACAAGCCCCCATTTAAAACTGCATTAATGCAGTTTGGTGAGTCAATAGAAAAGTAGATGTGAGGGTTATTTATGTGTGCCAATTACTGAACTTATTTCATCAAGGTCCTTTGGTGAATTCTTAATTGCACACTTTTATAATAGGAAACATTTACTGCTACATTTCCTTAGGAAACTGCCTTCTATAAACACTCTTTCAAATTAAGAGACACTGTAAAGTTGAAATTAATATAGCAACCTATTTGGTCAAAGAAGCATGTGATATCTCTGACCTTCTAGCCTTTACTAATGTTCTTAGTATGTCAAGAATGTTACCACTGTGAAAGTTCTTAGGTTTTATGCAGAGTTTGTCGCAATGTTTGTTTAATAATTTAATGTGATAATATAATATGCATGTGTAGTCTCTGTTATGTGTTAAATTATTAATATGTTGCTTGGATAATTTTTTGGTTTATAAGTTATAACAGGGAAAAATAAATAACAGACCAATGCAGACAAACATAACAGAAATATTCGAATACTTCCCTTTTCTGGGCTTAACGTGGAAAATAGCTATATTTAATTACCTTCCAGTCATCTTTTTCCCCCCTCACGTTGATTTAGAAAATATTTATTATTTTCATTAAGAATAACCTAAATGATATTTCAACCTGGAAAATTGAAAGTTGAAAATATTAGTCCGGAATAATATATACAGTAACCTTTATGATTTTATCTTGGACCATCAAATGTCAATTTACTTTTGAGTAAACTAACATTTTCCACCGTGAAAAACTTTCAGCACCAACCATTCTAACCATAAAATATGTAAATTAACTTAATACTCATCAAACGTTAAATTAATAAGACAAAACTATCCAACCAACTTTTGGTACTTTTGTAGAACTAATCAAATCTTTGATGTATATACATGTCCAAAAAAAAAAAATCTTTGATGTATATTAAATTAGTTTATATATTTGATGGTCAGGCACAGCGGAAGTGACTCAAAAAAAAAAGGAGTCCCGCACACACTGGCCGCGGGATTGGGCATTTTTATGGTCCCTCAGTCAGTGGCCGCGGGAATGGACAATTTAAGGGTCCCTCAAGCAGTGGCCGCGGAAATGAACCAAATTAACACCTCACTCCGACAATGGCCGCGAGAATAGATCAGTTTAGTTTAGGGTCACGCAGTGGCCGCGGGAATGGTGTTCATTACCTTGCTGCGTGTTATGAATTTATATTTGTCTTTTGCAATTGGGTTATACGCGAGTACGGATAATAAAAATAGGAAAACATGGTAACAATAAAATCATCAGAGAGGAACAACTTAAAGATATAATGTAATAAACGGTTTGTCAACGGAGTGCAAATAAATAGAAAATAAGTCAAGTCTAAAGTCTAACAATACAACCTACGTGATGACAATAATGTAAAACATAAAGTCATCTAAAATATCCTATGCATGGTCTCCGCCCTGAGTCTGCACATGACCCTCCTCGGGTATGTCCCCCTGTCCATGGTACTCAGTCTCAGTCTCCCCGGGTATATCCTTCTGTCTATGATACTCAGCCTCAGTCTCAGCCTCCTCGGGTATATCATCTTGTCTATGGTACTCAGCCTCAGTCTCAGTCTCCTCGGATATCTCCTCCTGTCTATGGTACTCAGCCTCCTCGTCGACACCCTCTCGACCCTGCTGAGCATGCAACCTACTGCCGCTAGCCGCCCCTTCACCCTTCCTCCTGACATCAGGGCGTTGTTGCCTAGCCCGTCTTCCACGAACAAGTGCGTCATGCGGAAGGACAATCGGATCTCTCGGCTGTGTGGCAGCTGGAGGGATATCATCCGGTAATTGTCCGCATCTGGGATCTCAAAGCACTCGATCGGCAGACAAGAACCGACGTGTACAAGCTCTCTCCCACCAAGCCATGTGGACGAGGGAACTACATTTTGACCCATTCTCGCGGCTAGTGGACGAGGGAATGCATATTTGCCCATTCTCGCGTGCAGTGCGTGCAAGACTAGCTAAACGAAATGCAATCTCTCGTTCACAGCATGCGAGACTCGTACAAAAAAGTATCCTTCGGGCTCTGCCTGCGAGAACACTAAAGTAACATAAAAAAAAATAAATATACATAAAAATATTTATTTAGATTAATTGTAATTAAAAAATATTTATATAAAAAAAACCAAGAATAAACTATCAATATTCCTGAAATTTCAAAAGCTAATAAAAATAATTTCGAGTTTTCTTAACAACAAAAAAAAATAATTTCGAGTTTTCTTAATAACAAAAATACCCTCTATTTATTTAAAAGCGCAACAAAAATACCCTCTAATTTTTTGTATTTTTATCACATTATATAAGTATACTTTTGTTATATTTTTAAATAGTTCATGATCATTTTGTCTGTAACAAAATTGAGGATATTTTCATCTGCTTTTGAAAACTTCATTGGTGATTTTGGTAGTTATCTCTTTATAGAAACAGTAGTTTACCCTTGAAAGTTACAAGTTAAATCCATATGAGAAATCAATGGCATGCACATAAATGTTCCTAATTAGTGAATGAATGGTGATGTCTAGATACCATTAACAGCATTAATAAATCCCTTGAAATGGAACCAATTTTCTCACTGTGTTGTTAAGTACAAGTGTACAATGATATTTGTCAGATCCAGCTAGACTTTGAAGTAAAAATGAAGGGGGGCAAAATCATGGGTGGCTCACCACTTTTTAAATTTTGATTACTATTGGGAAGGCCTATCTTTGTTTTGGTTTGTTAATTATTAGTGTACATAGAAAATTCCAATTGCAAAGATGATTCAGCAGTTCATAGTTCAGTTTCCACGTCTTCAACATTTGAGGGATCATCATCTTCCAAATCATCAATAGGAATGTCTTCACTGTCATAATCGCCGGGACCTAGATATGAATAAAAATAGCTTTATATAAGTGATTAACTCAGAAAAAAAATTAAGAGCAAAAACTATAATACCAATGTAATGCTATTGAAGCAACTTTAGCAATTACATCAGCAATATCAATTAGAAGAGATAACTACTAAAAGAATGGCTTCCCATACGAGACGATGACCATTAAGAAAGGCTAAATTTTACCTCTACCAATGTAGGGGGAAGGATAAGGTGACGAGTCCTTTGATTCAGGATTCTTATCAAGGAGGTATGGAAGTTCAAGAAGCTGCAAAAGAGATTCTGTTTGAGGGTTCCGAGGACACCCTGCAGAGAGAATACATGATATTAGGATATCATCTTTCAAAGAACAAGTTTAGCTATTCTTAATTTTGACGTTTGCAATGGAAAACAAAGAAATACCAGCAAAAGAACCATGAAAATTGGATTGAGAAGGATCATAACATGGAGCAGTTTTAACAAATTCAAAAGGTTTGCACCCTCTCTCTTGTAACCTGCTTCGAACCCATTGGCGACAATCATTCATTTCAAGGTTCACACCTCTATCACCAATGCAAACATAAATTATTAGTTTTTTTAAACTTTGGTGGAGGGAGAGGGGGGGAACAGCATGACAAATATGATTTTAAATGAGTACTCAAATTATATGCGTCATTAAGGTTTTTGGAATGCACACACCTGAAATCTGCACCTTTGGGTGTCAGTGGTAATATAGAGTTGAACCTCCGTGTTATGGCTAACCATTCTTCATCATACTGAATCTCAAAAGGGCCTGCCTCTGATTCGATTTCCACTATCTAGACGCAGGAAAAACCATGATTTCGGTTACTAACATAAAACAGTCATTACATAGGATTAGCCTGCACTTAATACTTAAGCCTCTATAGCCTATACCTGCAAGAAGTCACGTCGAGGAAGACATTTATCAAGTGCAAGGAATTTTGTCACCGGACCTCCTTCCCCATGTTGAACAAGAGCAGCAAACTTGCAATGTAAATGAGCAGAAAACCAATATTGTGGTTTCAGTTTACGTAGAAGTTGAGCAGCAGCTTTACTCCCAAGTCTTCCTTCCTCTATCTGTTGACAAATGAGAATATTACACCATCATAAACAATGTAATTAAAAGAAGGGAAAAAAAGATAATGGATGCCGTCAAAGACTATATGACTGCTCAAAAAAGATTATGCATATGTCGGCTACAATTTTGCTTTGTATAAACGGAAGTGAGGATAGTGTCCTGAATTTTAGGGCTTTTGAGTAGCAAGACAATGAGTTATTGGCCAAACGAATAAAAACAAAACCACAGTTGTCAACACCCAGCAAGAATTATTCATAAATTAAATATATTGCTAAAAAGCTCCTCCCTTAAAGAACAATCAACTGAAAAATAATACCTCCTGCTTAAAAAAACTCTTTCGCCGTACAAGCTCCCTCCAATCCCCACAATCAGTGATCCTCACAGGCCAATCATGTGAAAGAAAGATATCAATCGGTTCCTCAATTTGCATGAGTTTGTGAACATCATATTCTCGAACATGATACACGGACCTGATTGTGCTCTGATCATAGGGAGGTCTCTCAAAGTGTCCTGCACAGGGAACAAACACAAAATACTTTACTCACTACTACATATCTTATGAGAGAAATTTCCACTTATGGACAAGAACAGTGAAAACTCACGTGCAGTTGTCTTCAAGTGAAGTTAATAATTAAAAATCGTTAAATAATAATTTAGTCAAACATGTCAAATCATCCAATAGATCTCAAATATTAACTACACATAAAGATCACTGCATATGAGTCTCTACTGACAAGAACACGTTAGCTCTTAAGACAAGGGCCATTCAACAAATAGTTGAATGGTATTTACCAATACAAGGCTATAACACTCTTATTCATAGCAAAGATACAATGCAGATTAACAACCTAAATTATAGTGGCGAGCATTATAAATTCCGGAAAGCCCGCCAATTCGGATATTCCCAAACCTGATTACCCCAGCAACTCCCATGAAATATATATTAGGTGCAGCCCATCCTCCATAATACCTAGTTACACAGTACACAAGTAAAGAACTTCAAAATTAGCAGTGCCCTAAATCCCTAAATCACAACCACATTACAAAAACTCCAAAGAAGGAAAAAGAACTCACAATTCCCACAAGTAATTGGAGGCTTCGTGGTTGCCACCAATGAAGATGGTGGGATAAGGAGCAACCTCCAAGCCAGCATAGTACTTCCA